>APFE030555278.1:53091-63513 GCA_000404065.3 Pinus taeda | reverse complement strand
GGCTTCTCCACTACACAGAGCTAGTACATCTCTTTGGAGGAGCAGGCGGATGTGGTTGCAACATTGCACTGTTGGGGCTAGTAGGTTTACATGGATGTATTGTATGATTGTAACTTACACTTTGTTATATAATAAAATCCATCACATTTTCATGCATATGTTGTTATGGTAGTTGGACTGCTCCAGTTTCTTTAATTATATATGTTGTTTAACTTACATACCTGTGTATGAACTAATTCACATGCGATTATAGGAGACTTTTTGTTAATCTGTTGCATATGTTGTTAATGCTATCACTATTCGTGTCGATGGATCTACCAGACATCAGACATACCTTTCACTTGAAACTTACTATAACAACCATTGCAATCGTCTTAAACTGATCTATGAGTGTTGTACGTGTCATCTTACCTTGTATGATGTGATCGTCACATTCGAGTGGATTGCTCCATTGAAAGATGTGCATGTCCTTTGTGTTGTGTGTTCCTAGTCGAGTTGGGACTGATCCCTTTCAACTTAGAACTCACCTTCACCTTCTTCCCATCTTGAAGTGTTAGAACCTATCATACCCCTTCCTTAACTCACTACACCAGTCACATCCTTGCTGCTGACAGAGTTCTTCTACTTGCCTCTGTGCGACATCGCAGTCAAGGCCTTACCTTATGACCCACTTCTAGGACTCCTACACCAAACCGTCTGAGGTCTAATTGGGACTTCTTACCAGGGAGATCCCCTTGACATGTTCGCGGGCCCAACACCGTCAACAAGCGGGAATTTCAAATGATGTCATGCTGATATCAACGTGATATAAGACACACCACGTGGAAGGTTGAGTGGCATATTAGATGTGGCATTCTAGTTCGACAGTGTTGCTAACACGTGGTGGTGCATGGGCAGCCTACATGGAGGGTCACGTGGTTCCCCTTCACATAATTTGGAGGTTAGCATTTGAAATTTTTGGAGTAGTGCAGAGGGGGTGCCATGTGCCCCCCTCCACATTGCTACAGTTTTTTATCATCCGGGTAAGCCTATAGCATAGAGCGCCTTGAGCTGTTGGATGAGCCAGATACTTTTGTTGTTGGATCTTTAAAGGTGCACAACTCCCTGATGCCCGGTGGTAGGGTGTGCCCATGACACCATGCTAGCAAACACTTAGTGGAACCCACTCGACGGTCCTATGCCTTCAACCCGCTTTTGCAATACATAAAAAATTTAAACCTCCCTTTCTACAGTTAGACTTTGACAATTGATTCTCTAGTCTTTGAAAGGATTTGGAGGAAATATTCAGGGGTGAAATTCTAGAACCAACATTGGTTCAATGGGGGACAACAAGCCCCTGGGGTCTATTGAGAACTAACAGTTCCATCACCTTTTTCCATTGGGTTGCGGAGTATTCTTTGAAAGTAAGTCCTTCCCTTCCTTGTTCTTTTATTGAAAATTGAGAAATTGCAAGACAAAAGAAACTTTTGGGAAACAAACTTCTTTAAAACACATCTTTTTATTTTTATTTCTTTATTATATTTAATTTATTTTTTAAACATGATTGAGCAATGTTCATGTGAAGAATTTTTCTGGAACCTTCCATTGACATGATTCCAGAGGAAATCTCCATCGAGGGTCTCCAACTAATAACAATTATTATTGTCCATAACTACTTACATTCAGAATGGACTAATCCAAAAATTGTCAAATTTTCCATGCTTTTCTTTATGAGCTCAGATTGAGTCCCATTTTAGTAGTAAGTACCTAACTTCAGAATTTCATTCCTTCGCTCTCTTATAAATAACAACTTTCATCTTCTGCTAGTAGGCCTCTTTTTTTCTTAGAGCCTCTTCTCTTTATTGCCAAGATTCTATCATTTGATACTCTTTTCTACATCAGGTTAGTATTTGGCTCCTATTCATATAACAACTTCATCATTGGTAGAATAAGGTTTCATGGGAAGGATAACATTTGTACCATATACCAATTGGTGAGAGGAGGTTTCGATAGCTTTTTTGGTACTAATTCTATCTACCCAAATTATATACTAAATATTTACATCCCATCCCTTCTTATTATTATCCAACATCTTCTTGATGACTCTTATCATATTTTTATTTGATTATTTCACCAATCCATTCCATTGATCATAGTATGTTATATAATGTACCAATTTTATACTACAGTCCTAGCATAATTGCATCATATTGAAAGACTTGAAGACCCATGAATTATCTATAATCAAACTTCTAAGACATCCAAATATGGAGAGAATGTGACCAAACTTCTAGAAAAGTGATAATAACCTTCTCATTAGCCCTACGATTCGAAATAACTTCTATCTATTTAGTGAAATAATCAGTGGCCATTAGAATATACTTGTGTTCACCACTTGAATTGCGATCTATTTCTCCAATGAAGTCTAATCTCAACTGCTGGAATGGAGCTTGAACTTTGATAGGCTTCAGTTGTAGAGATTTAATTTTTTATTTTCCCAAAAACATATGGCATTATAGACAATCCCTGAAAACAACAATCTTGTCTTTAAAAAGAGAAGGGTAATAATATCTGACTCTCAAAATCTTGTATGTCATGACCTTCCATGACTATTGTTTGCCACATACTCCACGATGAAGTTATGAAATAATCTCATGCATTTGTTATTCAATGACATAAGTTAGTAGGATGTTGACATGTTCTTTCCAATACAAGCCCACACTTATAATGCAATACTTAATTTCTTTCAGCTTCAGGGATCTCCATTTGGCCTAGGGTTGGTAAGGAGCGAACTGCAAATTTTGCAAGAAAAATATGATGTCCTAATACCACATGGAACTCTGAAATTTCAAAAGGTCTTATAGGAAGGGTTCTTATGGATTCCTTCTTATTGGAATGAGAGGTTCTTATGGATTTTCTCTTCCAGGATGAAGATATTCTTGTGGATTCTCTTCGTCAAAGAAGGAGGTTCTTGTGGATTCTCCTCTCCGCATATGTTGCAAATATCTTCATTAGTGCACATTTCAAGTCCAACATGGTTTGACTCAATAAGTAACTTAGCCAACCGTTGACCCTTTACAAGCTTTGTGGGCTTGATTTCCATGTCATATTTATGGAGCTTTCTATCCATTTTCCTTGTCTACCATCGCTATTAGGTTGTGTGAGAATTTTTGTCACTACTATTGATGACATATATGTTATCATTTTAGAATAAGGTACACATTCCCTAAGTGCCTTGAAAGCTTTCACAATATAATATGGTTGTTTTTCTAGAATGACATGTTTCAGTTCTATATCTCTTAATGTGCGACTAAAAAATGTTATGGGCTGCTCTTGCCCTTCTTCATTCTTTTGCAAAAGAAGTACGACTATGGTGTGCTAAGAGAAAATAGAGAAAATTTGGAACTCTTTGGAAAAGTCTGGAATCTCTAGGACCACACATTCCATGATGGACTTCATGATCTTCTCGAAGGATGCACGAGCCTCCAATGTCCATCTTACCTTGTTGTTCTTCCTAAGCATGCATGTAATAGACTTTAGGAGTTTTGCGGAGTTTGCAATGAACTTGCAAATAAAGTTGATACTACGAATGACAACACCATTTAAAAAACCTCGAGGCACAAAAATCTTGAAGTTTAACGTTAACTTGCATTTACAAAAAAATTTGCCATATTATCCCAAAATTTTGCCAGAATTTCCAGAACACCTCTCCTATGTGAGACAATGCTCACAATACATTTTATAAGCTTGCACATTGACTATATATTTTATAAGTTATGATATCATTTTTTGTGGAATTAGTTGATAGTACCATTTTATTCATTTATATTGCTTAATCTCATGTATAAGGAAATTAGGCAAACATCATGTTCATAGTCTCATTTGTTCACAAGGAGAGTCTTAGGGTTCCATGATGAGACAACTCACAATATGTTTCATAATCATGTAAGTTAACCATATATTTTACAAATTATGATACCATTTTTCATGAAATTAGTATATAGGATAATTTTATTCATTTATATTGTTTAGTTCCATGTACAAGGAAAATGAGCATACAACATGTTTCATAAGTTGATTTGTTCACAAGGAGTGTACGGGCAACCATAACGCGGAAAAAATTGTAATATTTTAAATAGTTTTAACTTATATTACAATTATTAACATAATCATATTAAATATCAAACTATGAAAATATGATACTTTAAAATGTAATAAATCTTTATTGAATATGTAGCTAATTTATTTCATAATAACATTACAATTAAAAATAATAACTAATTGTATCCAAGATTTGTAAGATTTGATGGTAAATCTGTAATAAATTATACAAATGGTGATTTCATAAAGGATAAAATATTATATATTTATAAAATTAGAATTTTGAAAATTTTAAATAAGTATGATTAAAAAAACAATTATTTAATATAAAAATTTCTGGAATGAGTTTTAATAAAATTTTTGAAAAAAAAGGTCAAAAGATAATTATTGAATAAAAATGATTACTATAACTACCCTCTCTAGTATATGCAAATTTTTGTTTTGGGTTCTGGTTCTATATATTTAATGGTGATTAAAATTTTTAAAACGTCACGCATTCCAAGTATATAAGTTTTAAAAAAAGTTGTGTATTTTAATTGAGGTGTATATATTTAATTTCTAAGGAACGGTTATATGTTTAAATTAAAAATTTGATTTTTTTTGTTTATATATTTAAATTAATTCTGGTTGTAACTCTTAATAACTTTTATTATTATTTTACAATATTATTTTCTTTTCTTTTTTGATTGGATTTCCATAAGTATATTTAATTTAAATTTTCAGTTTTGTTGCTAAAAAATTAATGTTATTTCTGATTTCTTTTGCATAGGGTATTCCACATCATAATGTGCATGTACACTAATTATTAGACCTATAATTTTTTTTGTAAGCTAAGGAGGGACCATTATTTTTCATTATTTCGAATTGAAACCAATACATTTCTATGGTGGCCTCAACCCACCCTGAAGGAAAACTAGGTCTGTTGGCCACCTTAAGTTTTTGACAGCCATCCAAAAACCAAAAATCCTAATTCTTCTTGTCCATGCTATGTAGACTAAACATTCATAAAGATTACTACTGTTCCTTGTTTGCATTATATACTTAAACTAGACACCAAAACTATCCATCACCATTCACAAAAACTACAAAGAGCATACACATATCTTTAGATGCTAACCTGCATGGCTTCCTGCTGGTCATCTTCTTTCTTTATACCCAGGTTAATCTTCTCTATTTGCTGCTGAATCTCATCCAGTTTTTTGTCCTACATTATCATGGTCATCTGAATGTTCTGCAGCTCTTTCTTCAAATTAGGAATTCCTTAGGACAATTCAGCTATCTCAATGGCAACCTGCTCCATAGCCTTTGCCAACAGCCTTTTCATAACCTAGTATACATGCAAGGCTTGTTTGTACATGGTCATGCGTCCTCTTGTATTTCCTGGATCTGGTAGCAGGTATTCCTAATCTTCCATTTCTGATCCTGATTGAGCCTGGGTCGCTTCTTCCTCCAGATGCTTTATTAATATTCTAATGTCCTTATTAGTGTTTTCACAGTAGGCTTACTCTGCGAACTGAATCTTCTTCTCCACTGTTTTCCTATATTTTCTTGCTGATAAAGGTTCGCGCTCCTCCTGTTTCCCTGCCGGTCATCCTCTTCCTCTACTGTGTCGCCTTCGCCCCTGTCCTACTCTTCCTTTGTTCCTGTAATTTCCTCTGCCTCCCCGACCTTTCATGCCCACGGTGCTCCCGAAGTCGCCTCCCTCTTCGCGCCCTTTGCTTCTCCCGTCTCCATACTCCCTTTCTTCCTGAGGTTTTTCCTTTGCTAACCCCTCGACCTCCCTTGCCCTCTTTCTTGGTTGCTCAAATCTGTCCTAATCTTAATCGAACATTTCCACTTCATCCTTAGTATCATCAGTAAAATTAGACCCATAATTTTTATGGCAAAATATTCTTGTAATTATTTCTTTTAGAAAAAATTGTGGTGTTGGAGGTTTTAAAAATTGTTGTATTTTTTGTATTGGACATTGTGGTGATATACTATATTTTGATTTCTTTTCAAAAAAATCAATGCAATTGTTTGAACAATTTAAGTGGTTACCCTATAATAAAGAATAACATTTACATATTAGCTTCACTCTCTTAAAAATCAATAATAAATCCAAATATTAAATTAAATAAATAAAATCATGAGAATTCCTCAAGCTAAGGAGTTACTTTGGATGAGAGATTCTCTCCAACTAGTTCTCCTAAATTAGTGTGTAAGTTGGGAAATTGTCTCAACCAAGTGAGTCTAAGATAGACGCACTATCTTAAGACCACTTACTCATATATTTAAATGTATTATTAAATTATTTGAATAATGTGAATTGCATGAGCATGAAAAACCACATGATGGCTCTCTGCCTTTTTCACCGGTTTAATTTTTGTGTGTTAATTCGCTGTTTATATAGTTATATTACTTTGTGATTCTTCCTTATGATGGTGATTCTCGGTGTATATGAGGTTTTTAGAGAATGAATTGTGCGTTGTGTGAAGTCGTACAATCTGCATAGAACTGTGCATAGCAATATTAAGAAGGTTTGTGAAAGCGTTGTCCTCTCCTTGTCTCTTTGAAGTTCGGCTTAAAGGATTTCTTGCACAGAGAGCATCAGAGCAACGGTGAGATTAGTCGAGAGCTGGCCAAGAAGAGTGTAGAGCATCGAGATGATTGTGAAGCATCGAGTTGATGCAATGTCCCCTGGTTAGTCATAAAATTTTGTAACCGGTCAGTGAATCTACAATGGGTTAAAGCATGGTTACCGAATTCGAATTCGATTCGATATTGAAAAAATTCCATTTCTTAAAAAGTTTAGATCTGCACACACTGGGCATCTCATCCATCTTCCGCGTCAGATTGTCTTCCAAAAGTCTCACTGATAACCTGCTTCCTTCATCTGGCCAGTTACTACAAATGTGATCAATGGTAGATGTCGTATTGTAAGTCAGACCAAGGTCGCCAACAATTGCGATTCTCTCAGGAAACCGTGAAGAACCCGAAGCTGGCATGGTCTTGAAGCTCAAGACTTTACTCGTTGCATTCTGATGGATATCTCCGCATCTGTAATAGTATACCGTGCTCGGCTACAACCCTGTAAGACGAACATGATGGATAATCCCGGATGTATAATTCTGGAGGCCCAGGAAGGGATATAGTTGGCTGTAAACTAACGAATACCCAGTGGCTTGATAGTTCAGATTGTCTTGCAAAATCCCATAATTAACCACGCTCACCACACTGGACACATTTCGGGGCCGTATATTGTCACCCACTTGAAACTCTCCTGAATTCCAGGAGACCCAAATAGAATCGAGAGTCGACAGTGAGACAGAAATCTACTCGGGGGAAATCTCATTGACGGGTCTCTGCAGGTGGGGATCGTCTGCTAGAAAGTCGCGTGTTCCTTACCTTGAATAGGGTTGTGAGGTATCTCAACTTGTTCATGCCTGCGACTCCCTACATCATTGCCGTTTAACTCATTCTCCTCTTGCGCTGCACGAATAATGGCAAATGCATTAGCCAAGGAATATCATCATCTGGAGATGAAAACATGGAAATCGCTCGCTTCCGATGGAGGCAGGATTGATAGCACCGTTGACATCGACCCACGACAGAATGAGCTCCGAGTTCTTTGAATGCGAAGTGGATTTAAGGCTCGATTTCTCTGAATTCGAAATGAGTTGTTCTTGAATACCGCGACTTAGAGTGTTCAACCGCCGATACCCATAAGAGGCCGACCCGTCGGGCTCCTCGGCGAGCTATTGATGCAAAAGGAAGCTGGCCCTTGCAAGAGAGGAGACCGGGCCGCCGTCGCACCAGTCTAAGGCCAGGAAACCCCCCGCATTGCCCGAGGCCGCGCATGCCATATGAGCTGGAGATTCCTGTCTTACTGAATTATTTTTGAGTTTAGTAATTTTTTTTTATTGTCTAAATGGAGTTTTGTTTTAGTAAGGTATCTCAATATTTTTAAGTGATACGATTTGGATCCTATTTTTGTGAAACTCTTGCACTATGTCTCAAAACAGAAAACTGTATAGGTCACTTGAAAGGTGAATATGATGTGAAAGAGAGGTGAAACAAATACTAAAGTTAACTTTGATGCTAGAGTTTGGCATTATCATTGTTTTAGAGTCGGTTTTTAAGACAATTTTGATGCAAGAAGTTCTCAAGTTTCTGCTTGAGACTTCACCAAAGACATTGTCATGATAATGTATCTTAAGAGTTAATAATTTTTTTTTTTGATTCTATTTGAGGAATTATGTTGTTGAGATGAAAGAGTAAATGGTAATATTGAATTACCTCCATATAATTCTTATATAGACTATAAATAAATGGTCCAATTAAAATTTCCTCCATATGAATTGGTGTTATATATGTGTACGTGTTCAATTATAACTAGAGTTATGATCTAGTCAATACATAGAGTAGGAAGCATGATGTGTGAGCTATATATGAAATCTTAAATTATTTTTCATTTGAAAGAAGATAAAGCATAATTGTGTGACCCACAAATAAGAGGCATGATGTGTGAACCTACATGAAATCTTAAATTATTTTTCATTTGAAAGAAGATGAAGCATAATGTGTGAGCCACACATAAGAGGCATGATGTGGGAGGAATACATGAAATCTTAAATTAATTTTTATTTCAGTGTTGGTAAGTCAAATAACATTTGTATTACTCATTCATAAAGAAACATGCATCATGATTTATACTCATTAGCTAACCACATGAGTAGCTTAGCAACAAAACTTTTGTCCATTTGGAAAGTTTAAACTTGGTGATAAGTAGCATAGCAACAAAACTTATGTTTGTTTGGAAGGTTTAAACGTGGTGATAAAATGAAAAAGATAACACAAGTCTATACTAATTGAATACTAACAAATTTAGAGCTATTAACACCTAAGATTGTATTCACACTGCTACTAACATATATAACCAAAAGGAAAGAAAAAACATCTATTTAGATGGAGAAATCATATTTCATTTTTTTTTTTGGAAATAGATAACTTCAAATTTGAAAATGTTTGGGCTAGAATTGATGTAGTATAGATTAGATTTTTATCTACTTTACATTTAATCAATGCAAAAAAGTTTCAAAATATTATGCTGTGAATAATGAATTTCAAATATATATATAAAATAATTTACTTTAACTTGTCACTAAAATTAACCCTTCAAATTAAAATGAGCTTCCCTTCAAATTTAAATGACCACCGCTTCAAATTTGATCACTCTCTGGAACATGCATTTCAATCACTAAAATTACCTTAACAATAGTCGCTTGGCTAGCTCCTTTAAACACTTCGAAAGCCCTGGTAAACAAGCATTTGAATCACTAAAATTACCTTAACAATATCCGTTGGCCTTACTCCTTTAAACACTTTGAAAGCAATATGTATTACATATTATTATATTAAGTTTTATTGTAGAATTAATTTTAGCGTTGAGTTTGATTCAAACTTGCTGATTCTAATCTCGTCTTCACACAGGAAAACTAATAGGAAGAGATATTAATGTAATAAAATTAGATATTATTTTTTTTTCCTTTATTTAGGGTAACGGTACTGTTAAACGCACATGGGCAGCGAGAACAATATGAAAGATAAACATGAGAATTCATTTTTTATTAACAGGAGATATACATTTATAGTACATTGTTGTGACCGTTGTGTTTCACATCCCAAGGTCTCTTGGACTCCTTTTGTCCATTCGGCTTCCACACTAACCCATTGAGGATTAGCTGTCCAACATTCCCCCCCCCCTTAATCCAAAGGGTTATGTATGAGTTCAAGAAGAGAGATGAAATACAAAATGTGCAAAAATTCATGGCAGCACTAGGCTGAATGTGCTCTCTTAAATGTTGGTATAAAGGGCGGTGGTTTAAGAATGACCACCAACACTAAAACGCTTAGTGCAGTTCCCGAAACTCTTCCAAAATTGGCAAAAAGCTGAAGTCTTCTGCCAGAGGAAGTGCTCCTATTGTTTTGAAGAGGGAAACCTTAACCATGAAAGGGAGGTCTCACCCTGCATAAAGGGAGAACTTCAACCTGAAAAGGGAAGTCTCAACCTGTGATGGTTTAAGGATGACCAACAACTCTGGAATGCTTAATGCAATTCCTGGAACTCTTCCAAAACTGGCAAGAAGCTGAAGTCTTCTGCTATAGGAAGTGTCCCCAATTTTGTTCATGGAATTCTTCCGAAGCTGGCAAGAAGCCGAAGTCTTTTGCTAGAGGAAGTGTCCCAGATTACCAACTGAAGGCATGCTCAGGGGCATCTTTGTTTTTGGCTACAACTCTGAATCTGGTGTGACAGGTTGTGGCTCAGGCTCGCTTGATGTGACTTTGAAGCTTGTAGATGAC
>APFE030555278.1:31583-52561 GCA_000404065.3 Pinus taeda | reverse complement strand
GAGTAGTCTGGAATATGAAAGGACAAGTCCTTGTCATATCCAAGACCAATTCTGTGCTTGTTGTGGACAAGCTATTCCCAAGGTCTGATGATGGGCTTGGGAAGTGCAGACTGAGTTTCTACATCTACATGTACAACTGCTGCTTTATTTGAATGAACTGTAACATTATTGACTTGCTGCTGATGGGTGGTTGTCTCAATGTTCTGAACAAAAACAGGTTCACAATGATGTCTATTTTGATGTAGCTCTTCTTGCTGTAGCTGTGATTCAAGCTGCAAAAAATCAATCTTTTCGTGTGCATTTTGTAGACATGTCTGAATTTCTGAGAGAGATCCTATGCTGATTTGTAATTTGTCATCAACAGTAGATTGTATAAGAGTTTTCATGAACTCTAATACTTCACTGATTCTGGCCATTTTTCTTCAATGTCAGATTTACATCTTAAAAACTGATCACAATTATTACTTAATGCAGAAAAGTAATATCCACTTACAGCAATATCTTGTATAAATGTGCTACAAATGAATCATGGAATTAATGCTTATATATGTAGACAGAAACTATAATGGGTTTTAAATACAATGCCACAATTGGGGCAGCAGCAACTGCAGACTTGCTTGGATCCTTCAAGTACTCCTTCACTTTCAAATCAGCATCAGCAACAAGTTCCCAGAATCCAGGTTCTTTAAAATGGACTAGTAGTTACCAAAATTGATGCAGGGCCAACCCTGCTATTACCCAACATGCATCTCAGCTTTTTTTTTACCCAAATAAAAAAACCTCAATAGCTGGCAATTTCACAACTATACATTTTCAAGATTTCAACACTGAAGTTTTAAGTTGTCTCACTATACCAAATGTATATGTGAAGAGATAATAAAGATCACATGAGATGCTTACATTACAGTGGATATTTTGCAGCACTAATAGCATAAAATTTATGGATATAATGTCAGAGAGCAGATTATGTCAGGACAGAGGCAGCGCTGGTGCGCCAGAGAGTGTTATGTCAGGGCAGAGGCAGCGCTTCATCGTTCAAGTGAATATGGCAGACAGGGTGCAGGTCTGTATAAAAGAATATGGAAAAAATAAACTGCACAGAAAGGCCATAAAACAAATGGCTCAAATTAATTATGCAGGGCAGGAATACGCCTGCTCTAATACCATATTAAACACACATGGGCAGCGAGAACAATATGAAAGATAAACATGAGAATTCATTTTTTATTAACATGAGATATACATTTATAGTACATTGTTGTGATCATTGGATTTCACATCCCAAGTTCTCTTGGACTCTTTTTGTCTATTCGGCTTCCACATTAACCCATTGAGGATTAAGTGTCCAACCGGTACATTCACGCGACAACGTTATTTATTTACATAGCTGAGCAAGGAAAGTACAGAGAAGAACAAGGTGTTCACGTTATGTAAACTAGAAAAGCAGAGACGAGACAAAAACAAGGTCTGCGTCAGGGAAAAAGTCAAACCATTAGCTCCTCCTTTACTCATTATTGTTGAAAGTGTAATTTCAACTGCGCATCAAGTGAAGAGCTGCAGTAGCTTGGAGCAATTCAGTTTGGAGCGACTTCAGCGATGGGCGACTAAGCGGTGTGCGATCCGCCGAAGTGGCAATGGGGACTTATAAAGTTTTGATGTTATTTGCGATGAGCGATCGTCGATATCGTATCGGCGTATCGCTATCGGCGTTTCAAGTGGTGCATTACCTTTTCATAAATGAGCAATCGCCGATGGGCCGGACCCGACGATGGAATTAATTTCTTTTGATCGATTATCGAGCCCACAATATTTCGCAATCGGGGAAACCATGGGTGCACACTTTTGCATATATGTGTGCCATGCGATGAAGCCCGGACCCAATGGGTTCCCAAAGCTAAACTGCATTCTGGTTGAAGTACAGGACTGCAAAGTAAATTCAACGTGAAGTAAAAGTTAAATTACCGCCAGTTTTGTCGGTAAAACAGTAAATGTAATTTACTGTGGGTTGGTAAGTTTTAGTGAAGTCTTTAATTTTACCATTTTCTATGAGCGGGAGCATGGGCACAAGTAAAGGTTGGTAAAAGCATTTAATTTTATTGTTTTTTTATTTTATGGCAGTATGGCAAGTAAGACCATATATACTCCTATGTTTGTTTTTGTTAAGTAAGAGAGTGCAAAGGAAAAACTCGCCGCAGCAAATGCAAGAAGAATACACACAACAGTGTGAAGTGATTGTAATGTTGTTGTTTTGAGAATGTAATGAAAGTGTGAAAAATAGGCACAACAGTGCGAAGTAAAAGAAGAAGAGCATGCAACAACAATGTATGTAATTTTTGTTTTTACAGCAGTGAATGTAAATGAGAAATTTACATAGAGCAGTGTAAATCCTTTCAAAAGGAGACAGAGTAATCTCTTTTGAAATTTTTGGTAAATCCCTCTGAGTGAAAGAGGATGAATTTTGTATCGTTCTTTTATTAATGAATACAAAGTGTTTTTATGTGTGTTGGAGAAACTCTGTCTGGAGCAAACAAATTTTAGGTTCCGCTGTGATTAAAGATCTTGTGGAGTGAAAAACAGAGCATTGTCTCTGTGTGTGAGTTTCTATTGTTTTTGGGATTTTACCAGAAAAATCCCCAACAGTGGTATCAGAGCTTGTTCAGGCTCTTTGAAGACATCAAAGAAGCTGAAGGAAGGATTTTTGTTGCAGCAGCTTCTCCAGCAGCGTGAAGACTCAGCAAAAGAATCCAGGTATTTCTCAAATTAGTTTTTTCTGTGTTGCTGTTGAAGAATCAGTCAGTGGTTTTAAATACACAGTCAAGCATTTTATAGCATAGTTAAAGAATGCAAGGAATGGCCAGCACAAGCACTGGTATGGGTATGTTTAACACCCAGCTCCCACAGTTTAATGGGAAAAACTATGACTATTGGGCAATAACCATGACAGCCCTGTTTGCCTCACAAGATTTATGGCAATTTGTTGAGGATGGTTTTGAAGAGCCAGCTGATAAAAATGAGTTTAATAGCTTAACTCAGGCAGAAAAAGAGCTGTTGAAGAGCTATAAGAAGAAAGATGCTTTGGCCCTCTACTTCTTGTATCAAGTAGTGGATGAGAGTGTGTTTCCAAGGATAGCAGCAGCTAAGACATCCAAAGAAGCATGGGAAACTCTCAAGATAGCCTATCAAGGCATGGAGAAAGTAAAGACAGTAAAACCTCAGTTCATTGAGGAGGAAGCTTATGATGAAAGCTTAGAGAAAACAGTGAATGATAAAAACTGTTTGTCTCATGTTGATGATGATGAGGATATGGTTGAAGTACATCCCCAAATAGCAGCACCAACACAAGGGCAGCAAGTTGCACCCTTGAGAAGAAATGAATGTGCTTCTCCAAGCACACCACGAAAAGCAACAAATGAAGGTACGAATTCTTTGTTTGCTTTATCTAGTCATGTTGATGACCCTGTTCATTTCGAAAATGCAGTTAAATATAGGAAATGGACAGAACCCATGAATGGGAGAAAGGAATTGAAGTTCCTTGAAGATCTGTTTAAAGAATATGGAGTTCGATACGTAACTCTTGCCAAGATGGCTAAGATGGGCTTCACTGCCAACACCCTTATCAATATGACAGAGGAAGAGATTGAAGACTTGATGAAGACCCTGGTAGAACTCTATCAGATGGATCTTCCTATAGGGAAGAGATATGAAATTACATCTGCCATGAGAGCAGAGAAGGAGCAGGTTGCTAATCATCTGACCAAACCATTGGATCAGAAAAGTTTCGAATTTTTGATGAAATGTCTGGGGACAACAAACAAATGTTACATGGAGTAAAAGTTTGGTTGACCAGCGTTTCAGAAAAGTATGGCTCAAAATAAAATAAAAAATGTCATATTTTTTTTATGTATTGTGACCAATGCAGCTGCATGAAAAAAAAACGGTTTTTCCCTTGAGTAAAAAAAATGGAGTGCGCAGCCATGCATGAATTTTTTTTTTTTGTTGAGAATGTTTATTTTATGCACAGTAGTGCAGAGGTGAAGCAACTTTGAGCTTGTGGAAGCAAAAGCCATGAAGGTATGTGTTTATAATGGCTGTCAAGTGAAGATATGCAGTGTAATGCAAAAAGAAGTGGAACACATATGTGTTGTATATGTTTTTGGTTATGCGTTGACTTCTGTAATGCTGTGGTGAAATGCACAACTGGTGCAAATGGGATTGGTATGAGAGGATCGCACAGTAGTGCGAAAACAATTTTTTTATGAATTATATGCATTGTAATGCAAAGCAAGGAGATCCGCACATCAGTGCGAAGGCAGAACAAAAGGCAAGAGATGAAAAGTGAAATGGTTCGTAGCAGCGAATAAAAACCCAGGGGAGCACAACAGTGTGACAGGAAGAAAGACTTGCAGCAGCAAATGAAAGTTTGGAATTCCTTTTTACGGGTACTTATAGTTTGTTGAGACGAATGGGAATGAAAAAGTATTTTTATATGTAATGTGAAAACTCAGAATTTTAAATGTAATGAGAAATTTCACACGAGTGAATGTGAAAGAAATTATTATTTTACAGCAGTAAAACAAAGTAAGAATTTCTCAGCATAAAGCAGTAAATGCAAAAGTTTTTAACACAGCAGCAGCGTGTTGAGAAGAAAAAGAATTCGGAGCAGCTTGCAATTGGAGTATAAGTTTTTCACACCAGTGTAAATGGGAATGGACAGCAACATGGTAATTTTGTGGAGCTCATGCATTGAAATGCATAGTAGTTTTTATGTAATGTAAAGAATGGATGTGTAAGGTTTTGTTGAGATGAAAAAATGCAGCAGCATGATGATGTTTGGATGTTCACTCGTAGTAAAGGAAATGAATGCCTAGCAGCGCAAATCTCATAATTTTTGTTGGTGAAGATATGCGAGTAATGTGAAGCAAGTGAAGAACGCAGCAGCTTGAGGAGAGTAAATGAAACCAGAAGACTTTTACAACAGTAAAAGTAAATTTTATTTTTCACACAGCAGTGAAAAAGAGATGTAAATACTGTTTTGTTGGGAGATTGAAATGCATTGAAATGCAGTGCCAATGTAATCAGGTTGCATGTAAGAAAAATTTTATTTTACAGCAGTGAATGAGGATTTTACACAGCAGTGTAAAATTATTTGTAAAAGAGGCAGAGTAATATTTTTGTTGTTTTGGAACTGCATCTAAAGCAGTATCTGGTTGTAATCCCTCTATGAGAGGAAGTGAAGTTTTGGTGGATCCCTCTGTTAAAGAGGAAGGTGATTTTCAGCACAGCCTTTTGGTGAATCCCTTTGTTAAAGAGGAAGGTGCCTTTCAGCACAGTGTCTGGTGAATCCCTCTGGTTTAGAGGAAGATGCTTTTTAGCAAAGACTGGTGAATCCCTCTGGTTTAGAGGAAGATGCTCTTCAGCATAATCTCTGGTGAATCCCTCTGTGTGAGGAAGACTCTTTCGTTGTTTGTGGAACTGCATCTGAAGCAGTGTTGGTGAATCCCTCTGTTAAGAGGAAGACTCTTTTGTAACAGCAGCATGTCAAGGAGTTTGGATGAGAAGAATGTTAAGGTGCTTAGGCCAAGAACATGCTGCAGACATTTTGACAAAGCCATTGGATCAGAAAAGCTTTGAATTTTTGAGGAAGAGTTTGGGTATGATTGAATGCCCAGCAGTTGAAATTAAAGGGGAGTGTTGAAAGTGTAATTTCAACTGCGCATCAGGTGAAGAGCTGCAGTAGCTTGGAGCGATTCAGTTTGGAGCGACTTCAGCGATGGGCGACTGAGCGGTGTGCGATCCACCGATATCGCATCGACGAAGTGGCAGTGGGGACTTATAAAGTTTTGATGTTATTTGCAATGAGCGATCGCCGATATCGCATCGGCGTATTGCTATCAGCGTTTCAAGTGGTGCATTACCTTTTCATAAATGAGCAATCGCCGATGGGCCGGACCCGACGATGGAATTAATTTCTTTTGATCGATTATCGGGCCCACAATATTTCACAATCGGGGAAACCATGGGTGCACACTTTTGCATATATGTGTGCCATGCGATGAAGCCCGGACCCGATGGGTTCCCAAAGCTAAATTGCATTCTGGTTGAATTACAGGACTGCAAAGTAAATTCAACGTGAAGTAAAAGTTAAATTACCACCAGTTTTGTCAGTAAAATAGTAAATGTAATTTACTGTGGGTTGGTAAGTTTTGGTGAAGTCTTTAATTTTACCATTTTCTATGAGCGGGAGTATGGGCACAAGTAAAGGTTGGTAAAAGAATTTAATTTTATTGTTTTTTTATTTTACGGCAGTATGGCAAGTAAGACCATATATACTCCTGTGTTTGTTTTTGTTAAGTAAGAGAGTGCAAAGGAAAAACTCCCCGCAGCCAATGCAAGAAGAATACACACAGGAGTGTGAAGTGATTGTAATGTTGTTGTTCTGAGAATGTAATGAAAGTGTGAAAAATAGGCACAGCAGTGCGAAGTAAAAGAAGAAGAGCATGCAGCAGTGTATGTAATTTTTGTTTTTAATTTACACAGAGCTGTGTAAATCCTTTCAAAATGAGACATAGTAATCTCTTTTGAAATTCTTGGTAAATCCTTCTGAGTGAAAGAGGATGAATTTTGTATCAGTGTTTTATTAATGAATACAAAGTGTTTTTATATGTGTTGGAGAAACTCTGTCTGCAGCAAACAAATTTTAGGTTCCGCTGTGATTAAAGATCCTGTGGAGTGAAAAACAGAGCATTGTTTCTGTGTGTGAGTTTCTATTATTTTTGGGATTTTAACAGAAAAATCCCCAACAATTATATATTTTGAAATATTTTCAGTATTTACAATTCCCATAAGTTTCGCAACGATGGCTTGGCCTTTTAATAGATAGGTAATCTAAAAACTCACAGATTAGTTTACTAAATAATAGTAGAAATTTTGATAAGATTATAATAAAATTTAGTGTAAATTTTTGAAAAATTGTTAAATTTAAAAATTTTTGGGTGTTTAGAGATTTTTAATAATACTAAATTTATTTTCAGAATAAGAATAACAATTTAAACATTTTAGAAGTCAAATTTTTTTAATTTTTTCCAGCGGATTTCACAGGAAAAAATTGTCCATTTTGTAGCGTTAGTAGAGCACGCCAAAGTCTTGTATTCTGTGTCTTACAATAATGTTTTGGCCACGTATTCAACCACGAGTTTCACCATGGCTGATTCATACTTCAGAGAGTTGATGAATATTTAGAGTTGATACACAATCAAACAAATAAATATTACTAAGAGTTTCCCTATGAGCCTGAGCCTAAAAAAAGAATAAAAATAGAGCAGAAGAGGGGAGAATGATGGGTCACCCACCCATTAGTGTCTTCTTGCAGCGCCCAACAAGAGAGATGAGAGATTAGTGTCTTCTTGCAGCCTTCCATTCATCAATTTCTTGTACACTGTATTTCCCACTGCTTTCATGGTCTTGGAATGCTTCAGCAAATGGGCTGTCATGAAATTGATCCGGGTGCCGAACTTGAGAAGGAGTCACGTCGTAAAACAGAGGGACGGCTTTCCGTTCTCCTGCACTTGGCGTGCAATGAGCGAGACTTCTCTGATGCACCATGCGAATTCTGCGTAATTGGTGGAGAATATGGGGATGAGGATGCGACTTCCCTCAATTGTTCGGTGTAAGCTTGCAGAGATGTCTGCTCCCTTCTGGAGATGGTAGGTGTCAAGGAATACGCGGAAACCTTCGGCAGTAAGGGCGTCGTACAGGTATCGACAAAGCCTTTCCTCAAATCGGGCCCTCGGAAGCTCAGAAATACGTTGTATCTTCTGTATCTCTTGTTGATACAGCAGCGCAGAAGATGGATGCCCACCATTGAAATTGCAATTGAAACAACAAAGGTGGGAATGGATGGGCTGTAGGAGGAGCAAGGCAGGAGATGGATGCCCGCCATTGCAATTTCAATCGAAGCAGCAAAGTTGGGAATGGATGGGCTGGACCAGGATTACACCGCGCATTAAAAAAAACATAACTCAGTTCGGATATTTAAAGAAGAGGATGCAAGGTTGGTTAGATGGAAATGAGCGCCGCTGTGTTCCTTTATAATGCATCATGTGCAAAAAGTTTGTATTTATACATAATAAATCATATACAGCAAGACTTTGGGTTAAGTATTTGTACCCAAAGTATTTGTTTTTTTTACATGTCTTTATTCCAATGCAGAGATCTCAGGAACCCTTGTTCCAATGCAGAACGATTACAATAGTACCTGCGGCTTACGGCGGGGATTAATAAGAGTTGAGTTGTTTTTAGTGTGATTTTTGAATTTTTAAAAATGAAATATTTTGAAAAAAATGTTGATTTGTGTTATTTAAACTAGTTTTTTTTACTTATATATGGATTCATCATCCTCGAAAATCTTTAGAGTATTTGGATTGCACAATATTACCCATCACAAATTTGTGATTCCAATAAATCCTTACCAGATTTTAGAGAAATTACAAAAAAAAACTCACAATAAAAATTTCCAAAAAAATAACAGACAACTCCAATAAAATGTATACAGGAAGATAAAATATATTTAATATATAAATATGATATATAAAACAATGTCGCGCTACCTGTGAATATAAAAGTAAAGTATATATCGAGATATAACAGTGATATAAAAGTGAAGTATATATCGAGATACTCTCTGTGGTCGATCGTGAAGAATATATAAGTATGATATGTAATGCTACTTGTGACGTATATGTAGAGAATCGAGATATGAATGTGAAGAATATATAATTCACAATATATAAGTGTGATATGTAATGCTAACTGTGACGTATATATAGAGAATCGAGATATGAATGTGAGGAATATATAAGTATGATATATAATGCTACCTGTGCCGTATATATAGAGAATCGAGATATGAATGTGAAGAATATATAAGTATGATACGTAATGCTACCTGTGACATATATAGAGAATCTAGATATTGTGTTAAAGTATTTGTTTTTTGGACTAGGTTTCGTAATGCAGAACGATTACATGGCCTCCTATTCCAATGCATGGATTGCATGGGTTTCTATTCTAGAACGATTACATGGGCTCTTGTGCCATTGGATGGAGAAGTACTTTATCTTTTCCAATAAATTTGGAGAGCTTTTGGGGCGCACATTCTCTCCATTCTGGGAAGATGTAGAATTGGAGGAACTAGCTACGGGTTCGTTGAGCGGTTTGGAAACATTGTCCATTAAAAAATCCTACTTTGCTGTCGAGAATGTTCATGCGAGCCTGATGTCTCGGAAGAATGTCACCATTAGAAAAAAGAAAGGAAAGGCATGCCAAATATAAGAAGATATCAAATTGTACTATGGTACCTTCAAACTTTCTGGCACATTTTCAAAACTAGTCAAAGGAGTATGTGCCACCTTTCAATGAGCCTTTTTATGTCAAGGTTGGACATTTAGATGTTACACTTTCTCTAGCGGAGTCACCCATGCATACCTCCCCAGAATGATCATTATGACATGTTTAGGGTTTGGGATCAACCCACAAAAGACGATGTCTAAAAAGCATAATTAGAATTCACAACCCTGAAATTGTGTTGTTCCAAGAAATTATGACTAGTAAGGAGAAGGCTTGGGGTTTTATGCTACAGATTTGTCCTCATTGGCTTGTGTGTGGGACCAACAACTCTCGTTTGACAGGAGGTTTGGTTGCAATGTGGAATCTTGATATTTTAAATTTTGAGCCTTACAATTTTGTTGTTGGTTTATTATTGATAGGTGTTAGAGGTTTTTCTACACGTTTTCAAATTATCAATGTATATGCCTCTTTCTCAAATAGAAAGGAATGTTGGGACTAAGTTGATGGTTGTGACATTCTTGACCTTGACTCATTGTTATTGGTAGACAACTTCAGCGTTACCCTAGAGACTAATGAGGTATAGGGTGCATAAAGAAAACCATACATATTAGGTCAATATTTCAAGGAATTTTTCCTACATAAATCTTTTAAGGATATTAAGCCAAATTCAATTCCTTGTCCAGGATGGAATTGCTAGTTGCCTCAAATAGTTAAGCTCTTAGATCCTTCCATCCCTCATCTCAAACCATTTCCCTATATTCATGACATGAACAGGGGAGCATAAGAGAAAGGCATACCCTTTTAAATTTAATCACTTCTGACTAAAGGAGCAAGATTTCATAACATTGGTTCATGACTCTTGGAAGCAGACAAAGTGGACCCTAGGGTCTCAATCATGGACTCAATATGCCATAAGTTGATTACCCTTAAAGGCAAGGTGCATAAATGGGCTAGGAGTAAGAAGAAGGAGTTGGTGAGGGAATTGATTTGGATCGATAGACAAGTCAAGCTCTTAGAGGACCCTCGAGATCTAGTATACTTCTCAGAATCTTCCAAAAAAATTCTTTTTCACTTGGAGTCTCGTAAATGCTAGATTATGTTGCAACAAGTAGAGGAATGGAAACAAAAGAGCAGGTCAATGTAGGTGGAAGAAGGAAACAAAAAAATCATTATTTCCATAGCCAAACGACGCTCATGCATAAACAAAAATCAATTAGGTGCATAAGAAATGATGTGGGATAGCTCTTAACAACACAGGGGGATATAGAGCGGAAGGCCTTTCAATACTTTAGCAACATCTACCATGAAATAGATGAGTCCCTTAAAAAAAAAGGAATTCTATGACCTATTCCCTTAAATGGCTGACTAGGAGTTCAGGAAAAACTTAGAGTGAATGATCACAAAGGAAGAGGTCCTCACTATAATAAAAGAATTGGCAAGAGGAAAGAGTCTAGGTCCTATCGGCTGGACCGTGGAACTGTTTATACATTTCTAGGGTATTAAGATTGATGAACTAACAAAGATGGTAGAGGAGTTTTGGAGGCTTGGTAGAGTTTCAGGAGCGGTGATTGCAACATTTATTCCACTCATTCCAAAGGTATTGAAGCCTACTTCCTTTTAATACTTCCGCCCCATTTCACTATACAATATGTTTTATAAGTTGATTTCCAAGACCATAGCCAGCCGAATCAAGCTAGTGTCGTCTAAGTTTGTCTCTAATGAAAAATTTGGATTTCTTAAGAAACAACATATACATGATGTTGTAGCCATTGCACAAGAATGTATACATTCCATTAATATACATCACATATAGGCTTTCCTAATGAGGATTGACCTTATCAAAGCCTTTGATTGTGTCGACTATGAATTTTTGGATGATTTTGATTAAGAATGGTCTTGATACAATGATGATGAACTGGATCAAGACATGTAACTCAATTAATAATTTTGCAATCATTATAAATGGATTTCCCACAGACTTATTCAAATCATTGAGAGGTGTTAGAAAGGGGTGTGCCCTTTCTCCACTCAGGTTATTGTTAGTGACTAATGGTTTAAGCAAAATAATTTTGGAAGCGTAGGACATGGGTAACATTATAGGATATAGGCTATTAAATGATATTTATTGAACATACTTGATGTTTGTGGACAATGTGCTCATGATTGGGAAGACAAATCTTTGCGAATGGAAGGTGTTATTTGAGATCCTCATTGATTTTAGGGAGGTTACGGGTCTAATAATGAACAAGGGAAAGCCGGTATGGATATTGTAGTAAACCTACAAATTAATTAAAATCTTTGATAAAATAGATCCAACAGGCAATACAAGAATAAGATAAAATGCTTTTGTTTATTAATATCAAACCCTTGAGATAGGGTAACACTATAAAATCACTCCTTAAGGAAGGAAATCACTCCGTAAGCCAAATGCTTGTCAATACAAAACAATACTCAACATATCTCTAATGTACGGTCTCTAGCCTCTATATAGGCTTTGTGTTATGCAACCAACTCACAAATAGATAGATCAATGACTTAAAAATTATCCTATTTAAGGGAGAAACCTCCTTTACATCACATAAATGAACAATTCTTGGATGGTACAAATGATAAAGCCTCCTTTCTATATATAGGAGTCCAAGGGGTCACAATAAAATTGGAGACGACATAACAATAATAATGTAAGGGCATAATAATAACAATAGTGGGCTTTTATGGGGCAAAATAATAACAATATAGGTACAACATAGGCACAACAATAATAATAAGGGTCTACATGACAATAACAATGAGGGAATATACTAGTATTCTAGGGAGCTAACATGCCTCTCTCCTCCAAAAAAGTGTTGTCCTCAACGCTTGAGTAGTTCTGGATGCTTCTGTATAAAATTCTCATCCTCCCATGTGGAATCTTTAGTGGGTAAGTTCTTACACTTGATAAGATACTTTGAAATTGATCGATTTTGTAGTTGTCCAGTTCTTGTTTATGTGACTGCTTTAGGTTTCAATATGATTTTTCCTTCCTATTCAAGTTCTGGCAATATTGTTTAAACTGGGAGCTTGTCACTTATAACCTTCTTTAAGCATGAAACATGGAAAACTGGGTGCACTTGGGAAAACATGGAAAACATGCAAGAACCTCCAATTTGTATTACATAGTATCAATCTTTTGCAACACCTTGTATGGACCATAATGATTTGGTGATAATTTATTATCCTTCTTAGCTTGCTTGAGAGACATTTATATGTATGGTTGTAGCTGTAGAAATACTCAGTTACCTACATCAAAACCTCTTTCACTGCAATGTTGATTTGCCAACTATTTCATTTTATTCTGTGCCAAAGAGAGGTTATCCTTTAAGAGTTTGAGAACTTGTTGATGCTCGATGTGATCTTTCACTTCTTGAACCTTAGAATTTTCTCTTAAATATGTTATGATGGATGGTGGATGATATCCATAAAGTGCCATAAATAGGGTCATTTTTGTTGCAGTATGGAAGGAAGTGTTATACCACCATCCATCCAGAGGTACCCATTTGACCCATTATGTTTGTTTATCAAATAAAAAGAAACAATGAGATCCTTCCAAACATTTGTTCACTATCTCAGTTTTCCCATCAAATTGAAGATGATAAGATGAGCTATGAGCTAACTAAGTACTTAGACAAGAAAATAATTTTGTCCAAAAATTTCCAGTGAAAATGGGATCTCTGTCGCTTATAATAATCTTTGGGTTTCCATGAAGCTTTTGAATTGTTTTCATAAATGCTGTAGCAATTGTACTGACTTTAAATGGATGAGATAATGCACAAAAGTGTGCATTCTTGGTAAGTCTATCAACTACCACCATGATGACACTCTTTCCTTCAAGCTTGAGTAAACTTGTGATAAAATCCATTGAAACCTCCTCCCAATGTTGACTTGGAATGAATAAAGGTTGTAACAAACCTGGGATTTTAATTTTCTCAACTCTGTTGGAAAACCAAACATTCTGCCACAAACTTTTGAATATCACATTTAAGGCCATCCCAAAAAAATTCCTTCTTAACCTTGTGGTAAGTTTTTAAAAATCTTGAGTTCCCTCCTAGGGAAGAGGTGTGGAATTCCATAAGAATCTTTTGTTTGAGTTGGGAATTCTTATAAAGATATAAGCAATCTTTGTACCATAATGAATCATTTTTCTAGCTAAATGTATCATATGTATTGGGATCTTACTGCAACTTTTGAATGAGTGCCCATACTTCTTCGTCATTCTCCCATTCATCCCTTGCTTCGGTGATGCAACCATAGTAGAAATGGTGCAAAGAAATGCTTCCACATCCTCATCCTTTCTTAAGAGTGCATCTACAACAACATTTTGCTTCCCTTTTTGGTAGATGATTTCAAAGTCACAACCCATCATCTTTGTGACTCATTTTTTCTACTCTTTTGAAGATAATCTTTGTTCTAAAAGGTATTTAAGACTATCATGATCGGTTTTTGCCTTGAAATGTCTTCCCATTATGTAAGGTTGTCATTTCTTAAGTGCATGTAGTATTTTCACTATTTCCTTCTCATAAATAGATTTGTGTAAATAGTTTCCTTTGATTGGACAACTTTCAAAAGAAATGGGTCTTCCTTCTTGCATTAAAACAACACCAATTCCATTTCCTGAGGCATCACATTCCACAATAAAGGTTTTTGTGAAGTCTAGCTTAGCTAAGACCCGTGCTTGGTGCATTGCCTCTTTAAGATGTTCAAAGGCCTTAGTTGATTATGGAGTCCAAGAAAATGCATCTTTCTTCAGTAATGTTGTTAGACATGCTGCTATTCTCCCATAATTATTAACAAACTTGTGATAATACGCTATCAACCTAAGAAATCCTCACAGATTCTTTATGGATGTGGGGATTTTCCATTCCTTAACGGCTTTAATTTTTCTAGGGTCTACCTTAACACCTTCATGAGATACAATATGACCCAGACATTCCACCTCCTGTACTCCAAAGAATCATTTGGGGTTTTTGCATATAATTGTTTTTCCTCCAATAGTTTGAACACCTTGTCAACATGTTGAACATGATCCTTCCAAGACTCACTATAGATTAGTATATCATCAAAAATTCCAACACAAATTTTCTGAGGAAGGGTTTGAAAATTGAATTCATCAAACCTTGAAATGTAGAAAGTGCATTGGTAAGGCCAAAAAGCATGACCAAAAATTCATAATGACCCTCATGAGTTCCAAATGTTGTTTTCATAATGTCTTCAATCTTCATTCTAATTTTATGATATCCTAAATGAAGATCCAACTTAGTGAAGTAAATTGCTCCATGTAATTCATCCAATAATTCATCAATGACAAGAATGACAAAGTCATCTTCAAGAGTGAGCTTGTTGATCTCCCTATAATCCAGACACATGTGCCATGATCCATAATTCTTGTGCACCAATACTACTGGAGCAAAGAAAGAACTTTGACTAGGTTTAATTATACTAACCTCTAGCATTTCTGCAACCAGACATTCAATTTCACTCTTTTGGGCATAGGGATATCTATAAGGAATGATGTTTGGAGGAACACTTCCAGCAATCAATTGAATAGAATGATCATGATCACGAATAGGTGGGAGGCCTTTGGGAGTCTCAAATACATTGGAATGATTGTCCAAAATTGTTTTGGATATCTGTAGAAATAGATGGTTTTGATGTGGGAACCTCTAGTGAACATAATTGTGCAATTACACCCCGTTGTTATTTCTTTAGAATATTTGTCATGTCATTAGAGCTAATTATCTTTCCTAGTTTCCCTATGATACCCCTTAATTCAACTTCCTTTCCTTCCCAAAAAAAAATCAAGAAACATTCTTGAAAATTAAAAGCTATCGTACCTAAAGATTGTAGCCATTGGACTCCTAGTACAACATTAACACCACCCATTGGAACGGAAAGCATTATACTATTCAATAGATATTCTCCAACGGATAGCTTGATATTATGGCACTTTCCAGAGAAATTTATGTTTCCTCTATTTGCAACCATGACTTGACACTCTGGTGTTGGATATAGGAATCAATTCAATTCCTTGGCTATCTTACAATGAATAAAATTATGGGTACTACCTAAATTATTCAACACTATTACCTTTTTCTTCTTGATATGTGCTTCTATCTTGAGAGTTTGAGGAGTGGTAATTCCTACCAGTGCATTACAAGATATGGTCTGATACATTTATTATTTCTCAGGGGTTGGTTCCTGGTGTATATCCTGTTCTTTTGACATTTCTTGTTCATTTTCTTCCTCCTCTTCACAATCTATTTAAAACAATTTCTTCTCAGCACACTTATGACCTTTAGTGTATTTGCTATCACAACTGTAACAAAGCCCTTTTGCTTTTTTTCTTCCAATTGTTGTCGTGTCAACCTTGTAGGTTGTGGAAGGCTAGGTGTAGCAACAATTCCATATTTATAGTTGTGAGTGGTAGGCTTCCTTGTTGCCATAATTTTTCTTTCAGTTTTTCTTGTCAACTTGAATGCATTCTCCAATGAATTAGGTTCCCAAAGGCGAACCTCATGTTGGATTTTGTCCTTTAAAGTCTCTATGAACACATCAATCTTATGCTCCTCTGGAATATCATTTACCCTTATATTCAATTTTTGGAAGTCCTCAATGTGCTCTGCCATTGAATCCTTTTGTTTGATATTTATCAATTGGCTAAAGAAGGTGTTTCTCTTTGTATCCTCATAATGTGCTATCATTTCCTCCGTAAAAATTGACCAAGTGACAAGTGATTTACGATAACAAAGCCATTGATACCATGCAAACTGATTGGGTTCCAAATATAAAGTTGCAATGTGTACCTTTTGTGTGTGTTGCACATTATGAAGATCAAAATATTGCTCCATTTGTAGTATCCATGTTACCAAATCCTTGTGCAAGGAAAAAATTTCTCATATCGAACTTTGGAAAATGGTGGGTTTTCAATCCAATGTTAGAGTCTATGAAATCATGATTAACATTTTTTTTTTCTCGTCATGAGGTTCATCTAATACCTTTCTCCCATTAGGAAGCATTTCTTGTAGAAAATTTGTCAAACCTTCCTTCAAACCTTCCATGTCTGCTTTTAAACCATTATTCAAATCTTCCATGTTGTCTTTCATTTTTGCTTCTATACCATCCATATTAGCTTTCATGCCGTCCATGTCATTCTTCAAACCTTCCATGTCTGATTTTAAGCTATTCTTCAAACCATCCATCTTAGTTTCCATTCATTTTTGGTTACTCTTTGTGAGAGCGAAATTTGTTGCACTTGGTCTCCTAATTTTGATATATCATGTTACATTTCTTCTTCTTCTTCATTCGTCATAGTAAATCTTTCTAGTTTCTTACTAGGTGTTTCCATTTTATTTCTTCAAGTCATTTTAAAATAAAACAATGATATCTATACTTCACTATGCCCTTTGAATCACTTGAAATTGAGTTTTCAAACAAAATTTATGCAAATTAAAAAAAAAAATACACACATTTTTCTTTCTTTTAGGAGCTCTATCTTTAAACAATTGTAACTCTGTAATTTATGATATCCAAGTTCTAAAATTTGGTCATGTGGTATCCCTCCGAGTCCTCTTTCCAACCCCACAATTATGATCAATATTGGGTTCTTCCAGAAAGAGTTATGTCCAATCTCCCATGATGACTTGATTATAGGTTAGTTCAATAGAGCGAACTTGTACAAAGTGCCACGTGTCACTGTTTCTACTTTTGGCCTTGAAAATCATATCCAAGAAACTAAAGTCCATCCTATTTCTATTAATTGAATGTTACGAAATTTAAATCTTATGCTTTTAGAGAAAGTGATGACGTTTTCCCAAGATCGCTTGTTTGAAATGGAATCATGGAGCCTGCAAAAACCCTAAATTCATCGAATCATATCTTTGAAAATATAGAGAGATGATATATGTTGGACACCTAATCCTCAATGGGTTAGTGTGGAAGCCGAATGGACAAAAGGAGTCCAAGAGACCTTCGGATGTGAATCCCAACGGTCACAACAATGTACTATAAATGTATATCTCTTGTTAATAAAAAATAAACTCACATGATTTATCTTTCCTATTTTATGTTTCCCATGTGTGTTTAACATGGTATCAGAGCAGGTACCTTCCTAACCTGCTCAAATCTTTGGTGAGCCACTAGTTTTGTGGCATTTGTGTGCATTTCAGTGCTGCCATCTATTATTTTGCTGCCATTCTCAGCTTGGCATGAAAAACGCTCAGAGCGGCAGGTGAATTCCTGCGTTGCCATCCCTGACCCATCATTTCTATGCGTGATAATCGATACTCTTTTTTGCCTTAAAGAGTGATTGGTCTAAGATCTGCGCACTGACCTGTAAACCAACGTTTCTGTCCATCTGAGCTTTGCTCTCAAACTGTTGTGAGCTATTTTTATATGCCCAGTGTATTTGCAACAATTTATCTGACTTTTCCAGGCCCTGGAACCTCGTCAGCACTGTCCTTTGTAGTTTTGCTACTAGTGGAATGAGAGAGGTAGTTTCATATGAATTTTATACTACTCTGGTTACACTCCTCGGTCATTGAGTTAATGCTCTCCATCCCCCGTCGAATACCACACTTTTTAAACATTGTACATCCATAGGGCCTCGGCCTCTCGGCGCTCTCTACACACCGTGTCTGGGTTCACAATTCACACTATGCTCTTAACATGGTGCCCTAAATATGAAGGCTAGTGAGCAAGAGTGTCAATGTAACTGATCTACGCGCTACATGATCACTGTCAGGAGTAAATGTGTGTATTTAGAAATTCCAATGGTTGGAACTTGCGTTGTTAAAGTTACGCCTTGTTCCAGTCTATGCTGCTTCAGGCACAGATTTAATGATGGACATCGGTTAGTACTACTACCATGTTCTTGAAGCTCGTTATTAATATTCAATGGTTCATTGCAAAATTCCGAAGGGTTTTCCGCTAGGAGGACTTATATACATAAATATACAAATCTTGAAAATACAGATCAAAATGAGAGCACGTCCCTCGGTCTCATCGAGAATAGTATATTGAGAATTTTTCCCCAGAGGTTTCTGATTAAGTTCAAGACCTCCGTGCTTGACTGTTTCAGTATTTTATATGTTTGCTGTGAATATTTTATATATGATGGAAATAATGCCAAGAAGCTGCATCAACTGTGATAATAGCATCAATTGTGAACAATTTATGCATTCACAACTCATACTGCATTCCAGTTTTGTCAATATATATCGCTCCTCTTCCCATGTGATCAGTGTAAGTAGCAGGCCAGAGTTGGTGACATTGGTGATATAATAATGGTCTACTGAGCAAGGTGGAAGTTATAGTCTCTGCCAGTTTCCTTAATACTTTATTTCTTCCGAGTGAGGTACGACGCAGACGGCTTCGAAGGGATACACGAAGTTCCACGACCCTCCGTGGCTCTTTCTGGTGAATGATACGTTGGATTTATTCATACAAATAAGGAGACCAGTCCTGAGAAACCATGTTTCCAGTTTTGTTAATATATATTTCTCGCGCAGAGATCCCTTGAAAGCAAGCCGAATCCAGACCTTGCCTTCCAAAACTAGTTTGGATTATTCAATATTAATTCCGGTCTATGGTATGGTAGTGTGATTGACCTTAGATTCGACTATTGCTAGGCAGGCTCTGAAGAAATCATAGTGAGTAAACACAAGCAAAGCGAATTCAAAGAACTGCTCTTCCCTGATTGTAGATGCCAAATGACTCTTGGCATTTCCTCGCCAAACGCTTTTGCTCTACGATAAAGCATTACGACATTGTTGCCAAAGACACATCCTCCTCCTGGAATGGATATGCATACATCTAGAGTCTTTATCACTTTCGTGATTGATTCCAGGAATAAATATTATTGTTAGTGTATTTAACCTTTTGTTAGAAGTGTTTCTGCTCATCAGTAATGGGCTTATGGGTGTGACCTATATATACATATCCATGTCGTGTATGTGTTCATTGTTCTTAAACTTATAATTTGTTTTGGGTTTTACACTTCAGTCTGTGTTGGGTTCTTTCATTTCAATAGCACGAGAGGAGGATCCCATCAGTATCTGATTAATTATGGAGGTTGTACAAAGCTCTGTGGAAGCTAAGATGCCACTTTGCTGGGTGGTGGTAAAATACCATTAGCCAGGCAGCATCTGATATTTCTGATCGGTTCATCGCTGTGCATTCATACATAAATGAACATGTGGAATAATCCTTTCATTGGCATGTAGCTCCTACAAGTGGGTCACTATTGTGTTCATCATTCTTATTGGAATACTGGAGGTATCGTTGACTCTTTATATATTGCATTCTGGAATATGCGTTGTTAGCCCTCCATAAATTCTGTGTGATATATGAGGGAATATTATTCTCTTTGAAGAAGTAACAAGATCAGAGAATATTTGTTCGTACCCTAAACAAAGCATTTATATATGAGCATTCAAGTACTGTCCATGACATGGTGCTATAGTTATTAAATTTTTGATAACCATCATTTCTGCTTTGAAAGTGAAGGAGTATCTGAAGGATCCAAGCAAGTTTCAGTTGCTGCTGCCCCCAGTGTAGCATTGTATTTAAAAATCATTATAGTGCATTGAATTCTTGATTCCACTGCTGCATAAGGAGTTTAGTGAGCTAATTTTAATCCTTTATGTTGCACACTGATCATTTGCTGACATTTATAAAGGATATTGCAGTGACATTGAATTGTAAATGATTGTTGCTTCTTCTTCACTGGTTGATAGTTGTGATCAATTTCTTTAATGTATAAGAAGATGAAGAAAATGACCAGACTTGATAATGCATTAGAGTTGTTAAATACTCTGATACATTCCACTGTTGATGAGATGGTTAAGATCAACAAAACCTCTTTATTCAATATTAAAATATGTCTACAAAATGCAGAGGAAAATATTGAGGTTTTTGCAGCTGGAAACAAAGCTACAGCAAGAAGAATTATAGCAGTGGAATCATCATTCTGGACATTTTTCTGTTTAGAACATTGAGACTGTAACCCATCAAAAGCAAGTCAATAACGCAAATTTAGTATCCAATAAAGTAGCAGTTGTACATGCAGATGCAGAAACTCAGTCTGCACTTCCCAAGCCCATCATCAGACCTTGGGAACGGCTTGTCCACAACAGGCACAGAACTGGTCTTGGATATGACAAGGACTTTTCCTTTCATATTCTAGACTACTCCAAGCCCATTCAGTTTCAGAGTGCTGGATTTATTCATGACAGTTCAGCTCCAGCTGTTCTAGATTCTACTCCTCTTCCACTGTAACAACAACAACAACAGATTGTGAAATGCCAACACTGTGATTGAGTTGGCCATCTAAAAGATCACTGTTTTGATCTTCATCCATGTAAGCATTGTCATAAAACCAACCATTCTTCACACAGATGCTTCAGCAACAAACGTCCTGCAAGAATAGAGATTCATCTTGGATGGATCACTTCTTGGCAATGGGCATCAACAACCAAGAAGATACTCCAAACACATGTCAGAACTTGTTCCAGAGTATTGAACAGTCTTGCAGTTGAGTTTTCTCCATCTTCTCACCTTGTATTTGACAGGGGGGGAAATGATGGTCATCTACAAGCTTC
>APFE030555278.1:0-31242 GCA_000404065.3 Pinus taeda | reverse complement strand
GGGGGAATGTTGGACACCTAATCCTCAATGGGTTAGTGTGGAAGCCAAATGGACAAAAGGAGTCCAAGAGACCTTGGGATGTGAATCCCAACGGTCAAAACAATGTACTATAAATGTATATCTCCTATTAATAAAAAATGAATTCACATGATTTATCTTTCCTATTTTATGTTTCCCATGTGTGTTTAACAATATATGAAATTCATACACGAGGTTCACCATGATTTTGAATCCACGTGGTTTTAATTTCATCTTCTGAAGGTTCGTAGAAAAAAATTATAGTGAAAATGCCACAATGACCTATTTGAAGCAGCAAAACCCTAGAATTCAAAGCTTTCATACCATATTATACAACTAGCTCACAAATAGATAGATGAACGACTTAAAAATTATCCTCTTCGAGGGGGAAACATCCTTTAGATTACATAAATGAACAATTCTTGGATGATAAAAATGACAAAACCTTATTTCTATACATAGGAGTCTAAGGGGTCACAATATAATCGGAGGCAACATAACAATAATAATGTAAGGGCACAAAATAACAATAGTGGGATTCTACGGGGCACAATAATAATAATATGGGGACAACATAGGCACAATAAGAACAATAAGAGGCTACACTAACAATAACAATGATGGGATACTCTAGTATTATAGGGACCTAACACTTTCTACATATAATACCATGGGTACATGGGCCCTCAATACTATACATCCAATACCATGGGCCTACTTCATTTACATCAAATTATTGTTAACTATTTATGGTCCCTTGCATAATTCATGTTAGGCACTTTATTTATTAGATATGGTTAATTTATTAACTAACTAACTAATTGTGGTCCCCCTTTTAACGAGGATCAACTACTTACAATCATCATTAATGTGGGTAACCACTTACAAGATCTATTTACTAAACTAACTAATTGTGGTTCCCTTTTTACATCTCATTATTCCCTTGGGTATCCCTATATGTGCCCCATATTATCCTCCCCTAGGTATACTACATGTAAGTGGTTACCCACATTAATGATGGTTGCGAGTAGTTGACCCTCATCATAAAAGGGGACCACAATTAGTTAGTTAGTTAATGAACATGCCATAGTTAATAAATAAAGTGGTTAACCTGCATTATGCAAGGGACCACAAGTAGTTAGTAATAATGTGATGTTAATGGAATAAACCTATGGTATTGGATATATGGTATTGAGGGCTCATGGTATTACCCATGGTATTATATGTAGGAAACCTATAGTGAGGTTAGAGACTCTCCATTAGAGATATGTCGATTATTGTTTTGTATTGACAAGAATTCGTCTTGTGGAGTATTTTCCTTCCTTAAGGAGTGATTGTATGGTGTTACCATACCTCAAGAGTTTTCTACAGATCATAATAAAAATATAGTTTTATTATAGCAATCTCTTGTGTTATTTCTTGGGCGTATGTTGCAAGTTTAATATATTTTCAGGCCAGATCTACTACAAGAATATATTTTGAAAGTTTAATATATTTTCAGGTAGATCTACTACAAGTGGTATCAAAACTCTTTACTTGACAAAGTGGGGCAGTTATTTTTTCTCTTTTTGCAGATTTTTTAGGGGAAAATAGTGGGAAACAAGTTTGCAGATCACATTTGGAAATTTTGGTGTAGAGTTTTCAAAAAGAAATTCCATATTTGAATTATTCTTGAAGAAACACCCAATTTCAAAAAACAGATGTCTGGATCAGAACCCATACAAAAGAGATGTTGCTAATTTAGAATTAACTATTTTTTAGGATTTTTTCTGATAGAAAATCATGGTGGAATTTTTATGGTCAATTTATGAATATTTGATGTGGTATTTTAAGAAAATAATTGTAGAACAAAATTCCTTAGGAAAAATTAGTCAAATGCAAAAAGAAATTCACCTGAATCAAAGTCTAAATGGAGGAGATTTTGCTGATTTAAAATTAGCTATTTTTCAAAAAAAATTGTGATGACCATAAAGTTATAATGCAAATAGGTGTTTACAAAAAGTCCAGTTTGTGATTCCAGTCACATGGGAATATGCAGAGCGGTCATTCCATTTCCAAAAACATGTTATAATAAAGATTCTGAGCTATATTTTTCGAGTTACGACCATTTCAAAATTTTTGCCCAAAGTAAGTGATTTCTTTCAAAACCTTCACTATATATTTGGGGTTATAGAAAAATGGCTTTTATAGGGAAATAGTATGGTTCTACCATTGAAGAATACATATAAGAGAAAAATTCACATTATTCAACACTTTGGAAATCTTTCTCATGGCTTAATTTTAGAGATGAAGCTCTCACATGGTGGACCTCACTTGACTATAAGCAGAGGGCGGGAATTTCCAATGAAGTATTCAAAAAGTCCTTTTGGACAAGTGGTCTCATGCTATAAATAAGGACATTAATAGCCATAAAGGCCTATTTTCTGATATCTCCTTATTACAAGTGCAAGGATGTATACACAAGGAGAAAGTCATTGTTGCTATTAACCCTAGTTGCAAGCATAATCTCATCAATCTCAAATTGGTTAAAAATTGTAAGTTCCAACACAACATATTGAAAGTACACAGGCCGTTGATGTGCATATTCAAATATTTAAGGACTTAAAGGTTACCATGGATAAATATGTGTTATATTCATATTTTTATACTTTAGAGATGAAAGGGTAGGATGTTTTTTTGGGATAACCATGGATGGACTCAGTTGGTACAATTAATATGACTGTACAAAATAAATCATGCCATTGAGGAATGATGCCTTCACATACATTTGATGTATTTTCCATCCCATTTGCACTGATAGTGCTAGAATATATAATATTGAAGAGTGCCTTTCTACTAGAGCAAAGGTCTCCTTGTAATCAATTCCTTCCACCTGAGAGAATCCTCTGGCCACAAATCTAGCCTTGTGTTTCTCCACACTCCTATATGCTACTTGCTTTACCTTGTAAAGCCATCTAGAACTCACCATTGACTTGTCTGATGGTCTTGGGACCACTTCCCAAACATTGTTTCTGATAATGTAGTCATTATTACTCCTAAACCATGGCATCAACCATATTATTTGTTGCACTTCTTCCTAAAATGAGGATGGCTCAATATCTACACTCTCTCTCATCATAGCCATGTAGCCAATGTTATGATCTGGTGACCTCCTCTGCCTACACTATGATGTGGGTGCTCCCACATTCTATCCAACATCATGCATCAATCTGTTAGCTTCTTTGGTGAACTTCCTTCCATTTCTGGAATTCTGTGCATGAGTGAGTACTTCCACTCTTTGCTCCTCTACATGTGTCTACTCCACATCATCCTGAGGTTCCTCCTTTGGAGTTAAAATATCCTCGTGTACATGTAATTTAAGCTCCCTCTTAAGGGAAAATGTCATTGCCTTCTCTTCATTGAACTTCACATCTCTACAAACCATTATCATCCTGTTGGATGGAAAGTACACTGAGGTGTATCAATGTACCCCAAAAATATGCCCAACTCAGTTGTTGGCTCTAGCTCTTTCCATGCATCCTTGGTAACATGAGAATAGACTCATGAACCAAAAATCGTGAAGTGTGCCACATATTGTTTCTTACTTGAAAAATCTTCTTCTGGCGTACTCATCCCAAGAATTCGATGAGAGATTCTATTCTGAAAATAAAGAGCTTTGTTGCATGCTTTAACACACAAGTGCAACAATATGCCTTGATCATGTAACATTGCCAGTGCCACTCCCACAATACTTATTTTCTTCCTTTCATCCACCCCATTTTGCTATGGGTTATGAGGTGTTATTAACTCCCATTGAATGCCTTCTAATGAACATAAGTTATTGAATTCATTCAAGACATGTTCTCCACTTTTATTGCTTCTGAGAGATTTAAATTTCCTCCCAGTGTCATTCTCGACAAGTGCTTTAAATTCACAAAATTTAACAAACGTATGATCTTTCTTCCGCATGAAGAAAATCTAGCACTTATGAGAAAAATCATCAATGAATATTACATAATACCCATTCTTGGTCATGGATGTAATCAAGAACGGTCCACACACATCTGAGTGAACTTTATCAAGGATCACTTGCACTAGTGTAATTCCCCAATGTACACTCTTTGAATGTGTCTCTCTACTCTAGTGTACCCTTGGGAAGTCCTGAACAAATTTTCCGCATGATATTTAAAACTTCGCGGTGCAAGTGACCCAATCTTCTATGCCACAAATCACCGATGTATCAACTCTGCACCTTCTCTACTTTTGTGCTCAAAGAAACACAACCTTCTACATCCAATTTTTATAGGTTTTTCACCTGAACCTCAATCTAATTCACCTATCCCGAGGCTATGTGATGAAGGAAAGCCTTTCCCTTGCTAAATTTTGCATTGTAGCCATGTTCCTCTAACATGGCAACTGAAACCAAATTCTTCTTCAAACCTGGAACATACATGACATCTTTTAATATGAGAGGAGAACCAGACTCCCTCTAAAATATTGATGTTGGTCGCGCTATACCTCCCATCATATCCTATCTCAATGTGCATTTGGAGGTCCCTCTCCTCCAAGTCACTGAAGAAGTCTTTGTTGTTGGTCATATGGAATGAGGCTCCACTATCCATGTACCATACACTACCCATCATCGATGTCACCATGCAAGTGATGAGGGTCAAATCCAACTCAAAATGTGAAGCAAGAGCTTCACCTGCCACTCCTCTTGAGGGCTTCTTACTGGCTTTCTTGTGTGGAAACTTTGTAGCATAATGTCCCAATGCATGACAATGAAAACATTTAATCTTCGACATGTCCTTTTTCTTTCCCCCTTGACTGGAATCTGATTTTGAATGGGATGAATTCCCCTTCCCTTTCTTCACCTTTCCAACTAAGGCACATTTCTCATCATCATCATGCTTGGATGAGGATCCATCCCTTTTGTTATGTCAAATCTCTTCTTGTACCAAGTCATACCATAATCGCTCCCACTCTGGTAGCTTCTCCCTCCCATTAACTGAGTTTTGGTAGCTGTGTCATCTCTTGGGAAGTCCTAAAAGTGGTAGGCTTACTAGATCATCTTCAAAAACTATAACACCGACACTTCCAAGCCCATCCTGACATTAGGTGAACTTGATCAAGTACTTCAGTATTTTATCACCCTTCTCCATCTTGATCTTTCTGAGATTGTCCTTAAGTGCTAGCTTCCTGTGGTCACTATTATTTTGAAACAGGTTCATCAGTGCCTTCCACATTGAAAATGGAGTTTCCTAACTATGGAGGTTCGATGCAATATGATTTCAGAGTCCATTTAGGCTAATCCTTCTTTCCTTTTCCACACACTTTCTCCTCTATGCTAGATCCTAAGCATCAATTGGCTTAGGAATTTCTTTGTCTATCAATTCCTTAAGTCTGTTGTCTAATTCCAACACTGCCTCCATCCTGTCCTTCCCAAGAATAAATTTTGAACTACCTTCAAGGGCATATTCGAGCCTTAATCTGTAGAACGACATCTTGTTGGCTTTGAAGTATGATATTGCAAATTCAATTTCTCCTACAAAACAAAAACTTGTATTCTCATCTTATATAATGATTTTAGCTCTGATAACTCATAGAAATTCCTTGTAGATTCAAACTGTAGATAGTAATATGCTAAAACAATTGACTAAAATCTACTCTACTCATCAGCGGAAACAATAAATGATCGATGAAATCATGAAGCATAAAAGAAAAAGAGTTCAATCACACATAACACAATAATTTTCTGGGGGAATCCACAACTAAAAACCCCTCTATCTGTATATTGCATTAATCAGAAAATATGAGAAGGTTACAATTCTTTTCTCAAGCCTGAGCAACTTCTAAAATATCTCTATCTATCTCACTACTTCGCAAACTAGCTCAAGCCAATACTTGGCCAAATCTACTACCTGCCAAGCTCCTATTTCCTTGCGCAACGTCCTAGGGAATTAGCCCATATTTAATTGGGAAATTCCTTAATTATGAATTGCACAATCCTAATAGGCCCTCCTGTGATTAAATGCATCACCTTTACATTCAGATTATACAACTAATAGTACACTGTCCCTGAACTCCAATCTCCACTGGATCTTTCTGATCTAACATGCAAGATTTTATTATGAGTAAATCTTTAGTTTATTGATTGATTAGTGTTGGTTACACCCCACTACTAGATATCCACTAATTATTCCATTAGTTGGAACTAATTTAACTGAATTTAACTCAGATGAAGTGAATTAAATAATTACAACTCAAAATAAACTCAACCAGGGGTTCTAAAAATTAGGAGACACTCTACATGCCTCTACTTAGACCCCCAATTCGAATTAATTGATCCAACTAAGTCAAATTAACTTATTTAACTATTACAAGTTTCTATGAGAATTAGAGTTACAATTTAAATCCTAATTTAATTCAAGGACAAAATTAAATTAGGATTTTCTTGTTGCATTTTTAACACATACAATTTCACAATTTCCCTTCCAGGAAAGGCACAATATGTTTCTTCGAAGTATCTTTGATATTCTTTAATTGTAATCATGCTTTTCATGAAGGATTCCTTGGGATAGAAATCCCCATTACTGTTGAAGAAAGTTGGAAATCTATTTCGGTAGAAAATTTTGCCTCTTTCTTTAAAACCTTATATTTCCTCTACTAGTGCCTCTATCTTCCCTTTGACCAATGTCACCAATTCATGCTTGATTTTCATTTGGTTAGCCCTAGCTACCCATGCATACCTGTTGATGTTTTGCCCCACCACCTCTTCCTTAGGAATTCAATTAAGAAAGTTTATAATCACTTCTTCTTTAGAGGGAGAGTCACCAATAATGCTCTTAATAGAATCCATTTCTATATGGGATCTTCTGACAGTTTCAATCATCTTTTAGATAAATTATAGATGATTCCAATGCTTATCTACTGTCCTTATTATCTATCCCCATACTATTTTCCTAACTACGTTAAGGGAAGGTTTGCTAGAGTACTCTCTCCTTAGAAACTCCAGCTCATATTCAATTTTCTTGATATTTTCCTTCGCTTAGAGGAGCTTTGTCTTGGTAAATTCTAGCTCAATATTTGAAATGGAAGTGAAACCTACAACTCTTTGACAATTTCTGACACTGGTAGTGAGTCCACCTGCTAAGTGAGGATATGAATGGCCTTTCTCATTTATAATGTCACTATGAGTGGGTCCTAGATGTTACAATCATCATAACAACCTGGTTCTTTGTTGTTTCCCTTCATCTGGATGTCAGTAGAGTTCCTAGCAGACGAAGAGGCCATTATGATAGGGTAATCTAGTGGGAATGATTAGTTGATTGAGGGAGGAGAAAAGGAAAAAAGGGAGATTCCCAGAATCAAAAGAAACAAATGAGGGAGTGCCACATGTCACAAGGTGAGGGTAGCAAGTTGGCGGGAGAAACATTTTAAAAATTTGAGTCATAGAAATGACAGTGCACAAGTGCGAGTCAAACATGGGGTGTTAAGATTAAATGAGCTTGAATTTAGCAAATACAAAGGTTATTTTGGCCTAGGAATTACTTATAAGGATAATTTAACCAATTTAGGGGTTTTATCTGTCCAAACAAGGGAGTTTCTCAAGGGAGTGCGTGTTTCTTCATAGGACATGGCTAGGGTTTGAAATTGACCCAAATTCTTACAAATTCTCAAAGAATGAGGTATTAACAAGTGGAAACCATAATAGTAAAAACTTCACTAGTTTAAATTGTGAGGTTTAAGCTTAACATCTACTGAATTTGAAAATTATTTAGCCTTTGGGTGTGCACGAGATGAGTTGTAGGATGACCTATGCAAAATAACAAAAAATGGGCCCTTCAAATGCCTTTTAAACCAATTCGAATGTGACACGTGTGAGGACTAGATTTAGTGGGAATTTCAAATGATGTCACAATGACATCAACATGATGTGGGACACACCACGTGGAAGGTTGAGTGGCATAGTGGATGTGGCATTCTAGTTCAACAGTGGTGCTAACGTGTGGTGGTGCATGGGAAACCTACTTGGAGGGTCACGTGGTGACCCTTCGCATCATTTGGAGGTTAGCATTTAAAATTTTTGGAGTAATGCAGAGGACACAAGAGGGTGCCATGTGCCACCCTCCACATTGGTCCAATTTGTTATCATCCGGGAATGACTATGGAACTGAGTGCCTTGAGCCATTGGATCAGATAGGCACTTTTTCTATCAGATCTTTACAGTTAAAAAACTCCGTGATGCCCATGGTGGGGTGTGCCCATGACACTATGCCAACAAACACTCAATGAAACCCACTCGACGATCATATGCCTTCAATCCACTTTTCTAATAAAAAAAATTAAACTTCCCTTTCTGCAGTTATACTTTGACAAATCATTCTCTGGTCTTTGAAAGGATTTGGAGGAAATCTTTAGGGGTGAAATTCTAGCACCAACATCAACTCCATGGGGGACAACAAGCCCCTACGATCTATTGAGAACTCATAGTTCCAACACATTTTTTCATTGGGTTGTGGAGTCTTCTTTGAAAAGGTGTTTTTCCCTTCCTTGTGATTTTATTGAAAATTGAGAAATTACAAGACAAAAGAAAATTTTGGGAAACAAACTTCTTGAAAACACATCTTTTTATTTTTATTTATTTATTCTTTTTATTTTTATTTTTAAACATGATCAAACAATGTTAATGTGAATAATTTTTATAGGAACCTTTCATTGAGAGGATTACAGAGGAAATCTCCATCTATGGTCTCCATCTAATAGCTATTATTGTCCATAACTTCTTACACTAAGAATGGACCAATCCAAAGATTGTTAAACTTTCCATGCTTTCCTTTATGAGCTCAGATTGAGTCCCATTTTAGTACTAAATCTCTAACTTGTAAATTTCATTCCTTTGCTCTCTTTAAAAACAACTTTCATCTTTTGCTAGTAGGCATCAGTTTTTCTTAGAGCCTCCTCTCTTTGTTGCCAAACTTTTATCATTTGACACTCTTTTCTACACCGGGCTAGTATTTGGCTCCTATTCATACAACAAATTGATCATTGGTAGAATAAGATTTCATGGGAAGGATAACATTTGTACCATATACCAATTGGTAAGGGGAGGTTTTGATAGCTCTTTTGGTACTAATTCTATCTACTCAAATTACATAAAAAAGGTTGGCATCCCATACCTTCTTATTCTTATCCAACATCCTCTTGCTGACTCTTATCATATTTTTATTTTATTATTTCACCAATCCATTCCCTTGATGATATTATATTGTAAAGTCTACCAATTCTATACTGTATTCCTCGCATAACTGCATCATCTTGAAAGACTTGAAGACTTGGGCATTTTCTATAATCAAACTTCTAAGACATCCAAATATGGAGAGAATGTGATCTTCTACAAAAGTGATAATAGCCTTCTCATCATCCCTACAAGTTGGAATAACATCCATCTACTTAGTGAAATAATCAGGGGCCATTAGAATATACTTGTGTTCACCACTTGAATTGTGATGTACTTATCCAATGAAGTCTAATCCCCACTGTTGGAATGGAACTTGAACTTTGATAGGCTTCAATTGTAGGGATTTAATTTTTTATTTTGCTGTGAACATCTAGAATTCTATACAAACCCTGACAACAACAATACTATCATTAAGAAAGGAAGACGAATGATATCTGAATCTCAAAATCTTGTATGTCGTGACCTTCCATGACTATTTTCCACTGCATACTCCACGATGAAATTTTGAAATAATCTCATGCATTTGTTCTTTAATGACACAAGTTAGTAGGATGTCGGCATGTTCTTTCCAATACAAGGCCACACCTACAATGTAGTACTTAATTTCTTTTAGCTTCAAGGATCTGTGTTGGCTTAAGGGGTCCTGACCAAGGTTCAGAGTTAGTTGCACCAACCAAAAAAACCCTACACTATTGGCCTTTTCAGCAAACACCTACGTAGTGCAGGTTGCAGTCTCACTCAAAGTAGTATGGGGGGATGTTGAAACCAAGTTTCCGCATCCAAAGATCAGTGTGATGTCTTTTAGTGCCTTAGATTTGCCTTCACGCAGATCTATTAGCCCTTAGGGCTTGGTATTGCAACTCTGTTAAAACAGCCTTCAAACCTTCGTGAAGGTCCACGATTGGTCTTTACAAACCCTTAATAGTCTATTCATTAACTTACACACAATAGAAAACAACCCTAGATCAGAGCTCACACATATCTACTTAAGTATTTAATAAACATAGCAGAATTTATCATAGTCTACGTGAAATTACATAAACATTCTTGTGTACTTCATTTACGAGTTGTTCAATAGGATTGCATACATTTAGTTCAATATTTCATAACACATTATTCATCCACATCATATATCGTGAATAAAGGTAAACAGATAAACACAATAATTCTTCAATAATCTTCTTTATTGATCTTCAGTCTGGATTTATGGACTCAAAACATCCTTGTGCACTTAGCTGCGGAGCCTATTTTTCCTATATGACCCACTTCTCTGCGCTATCTTTTATTGACCCATTACTAACATGATGTTCTTCCTATCATATATCTACCTTAGACTTTCTAAGACACAACTACTTATAGTTTTTTCATACAATCCCATGGTCCACAGACCATGGGTGGATCTCAAAAATGACTCAAATTTTACATGAACAAGGGGCTAAAACCCCTTTAACTCCTAACCATCTACACACTCTGCATCCACAAATCATGGAGACTTTACAACATTTACAAAGTATACATAAAAAATTGGGTTATTTTGACCCCAAAACTGACCTAGGGGACCCCATCCCAATAGGCCCCCAACACAAAGATTGTGGCTCGCCATTGAGTCACTTACCTGATCGTGCTGTGAAGAACCCCCAGCTTGACCTGTACTAAAACAAATTTGGAAGCGTTCTGAGTGGCTACCTTCTTGATCTATTCCACTAGCTTCTATATAGCTAGACCTTCTGCGACCAATCTCATTGTTTAGTGCGTCTGCTACAAACCCTTTAGCTTATCCTAGATGGTTGTCGAGATCTAATAAGGTTCTTCTAACCAAGGTTCCAGCCTAGCTTTAAGCAAGGCATCCTTCTTTTGTGTTGCTTCTACCTATGCGAGGAGTTGCTTCCCATCCTGCAACTTGTCTAGGCGTTGTGTTGGTACAATGGAGAGTGTTGTTTCCCTAACTTCATCATACTGCTTCTGCAGCTCCCTGATATCAGTATTCAGTGTCTGCTGGTTTTGATCCTCCTGTAGATTGGTGACCAACTCCATGGCCTGCTCAAATACTACTGTGCAATCTACAATTGTGGCAACCAGAGTAGCCAAAACTTCCTTGATCGCAGCTCCACGCTACTCCTAGACCTCCAGCGAAGTCGATGGCTGCATCTTTAATTATAGCTCAATGATCTTCATATTGATTTCAAATTGAAGTTGGTTAACCTTTGCCTTTTCTTCACGCACACTATCGACTAACTTCTTGATCTTCGCTTATAGTTGTGCATCTTTAGGAATATGAAGCTCAGGCACTGCTCTGCATGCCTCCGCAACTGCCAACTCTAGTCGCGAACTGTGTGCCTAGAGCGCCTCCTTTTCCTGTAGAATCTACGTCTTCTCAGTGAACAGCTGCTGATTATCAACCTTGATCTTGCTGACAACACTGAGCTATCGCTATTCTTGAATGTGAAGCTCCTCCACGACTCCTTGTAATAGCGCATGCAATGACTCCAGTTGCATCATGAAAGGGGAAAGAATAAACCTGCAAGAAAGGGGAAGACTCGCACATCCATCGATGGCAATGGAATTATCTCAACGCCTGTACTTTGTCCTTGCGCCAAACTTACTATTGCGCCACTCTCTTTTCCGACATTTGCTTGGATCTTGGTTTCTTGGAGCTGCAACTCACAAAGATCCTTCTGGACTCCTCCCAATGTTTGTATGTACTATTGTTCCAACTACTACAGTACTTATGTGGTGACATCCATGAATTTATCACCAATATGATCCACATCTCTTTCTGTGAGCACCAGGGGATCATCCTATTTTTTCTGAGCCTTCTGCTTCTTCCTCGATCTAACTTTCTATTCTAATTCTCGCCTTTTCACAATGAAGGGTGTGCACTACCCTTCCTTGCCTCTACCATCTTGCCCTATTTTTGTTTTTGTTTCCGGTGAAGGTGACTTGTCACCTTTCTAGGCCTCATGCTACTCTTATTTTGCCTTCTCCTTGGCAATGCATTTCTTCTCAATCCGAGCCTTCTCTGCAACATCCTTCTTTTTTTGTGCAACTAGCTTAGCTGCCTCCTTCCTTTTCTTCATGGCTGCACTCTCCACACCTGTGATTGGCCCAGTAGCTATATTTGAAGGTACATGCCAGTCAGCTGGCCATCGCGCCACTACCTCCTGTAAATTGGCCTTTGTTACCAAGTATGGAAAATCATGCCACTTATGTGCGGGATCCTTCCACGCCTGGATATATGCCCGATGAAAGTCATCCTTGAAGGTTATGTAGGTTGACATTTGCGTATACAAGGTTGGGGACAACCTTGGGCACTGGTTAACTACCATGTAGAGACTTGCTTCCATTAGGACCCAAAATATTTTAGTTTCTATGATCCATGCGGGGTCCTTTGTAGTCCACAAAGAGGTGAACTATGCTACCTCTAGTAATCCTTCTTCCAGTTGAGGAAATTGACTATCCTTCGGTAGTTCCCATGCAACCAATACAATCGACAGAAGTAACCAAGTGCAATGAAATGACTTGGTTTCATCCCGGGCCTCAGGGAAATTCGCATGGAACTCCTGGCATAAGTATCTAGACCAGTTGAATAGAACGCCCTTTGCACACTGAGCAGTGAGGGACACTACGAGTGTAGAACCTCATCTGCATGACACTTCCTCATTACCTTCTCGACCAATATCTATGTGACTAATTGAACTGCGGGGTCTAAGATAGACAAAATGGAATACCTGCGCGACATTTTCACTAGTACATAATCCTTCTTCATTCGCTTAGCAAGCTCCTTCTCCCCCATCTTTCTGCCAAACTACTTGGCCGGGTTCAAACCTTCATGGGGTAGGTGTGTAATCTTGTGAAAAAGAATATCTGTAATGGTTGTAGGCCCTTCTAGCCATAAACACCCATCATGCACCAAAGTGAGAAGTTGGCGTATGCAAATTGTGTTAATTGGGGTGTGGTGGTAATGTGGCACCCAAAGCAAGTTGAGCAGCCCTGATTGCTCAACTCCGTGGACCCATTCCTCTGTTGCCAATGCTGTCACACTCTTGTATTCATATTAAATTCTTTTCATGAAGTTATTTTTCGCTAAGTGTGGGAACTTAGCGTGATCTACTAGATCCCAATCCTCCATCTTGAATAATGGGACACGTGCAAGCCGCAGACCTTCAAAAGGTACCTACTCAGGTAGCAGGGGCATGGAGATGGTGAATTTCTCCGAGTTAGCATCTTTGGTGATCGTTGCCTTCCCCTTTCTCGGAGGGATATACCCAGGGAGCGTTGTGATGGGCTCTGCACCTTCAAAATCGATATCTTTCGTTCCTTGGCCTTCTTCCGCTCAGGTCTACAACCTTCTACATATCTTTTGCTGGTTAATTATCTTTCTTTTGAGTAGGTGTTGCAGTATGCTTCGTGGGGAAGCACATATCTGTACTGGATTCTTTTGCTTCTCCTTTGCTACAGGTTGCTTTTCCTTCACCATATATTGTTTCAACCTTGATGACCTTGGTGCCATGGGCACCACATGTGTAGCTTCAAAACTGGTTATTTTAGGGCCTAGGGCATCAGATACAATGGCTTCTAAACTCAAAGATTTTGCAAGGTTGGTGGAAGTCATCCTCTCCATAAATAGCTCACGGGCCTCTAGGAAAATGTCTATGTGGGTGAAGGATTCCTCCCAAAACACTTGGCTCATCGAAAGAAAACAAATTTCAGTAAAAAGTCTAAGGGTTCAAGGTGTTCTCTATTGGACCAACATTAGTAATTTATATGGGTATTTGAATTAAAATCCGACAATTCTCCCCAAATCTTGACAGTTAATGTTATTTTGGCAGCATATATTCAAAGACTATAGCCTTAAATGCTGCCATTCCACCCCTTTTAACCATCTTCTAGCTGTCAAGTCATGAACAATGACTCCAATGGTCACTTTTCTATTGTGTTGCACGAAACCTTCCTCCATAGCACAACTTCCTACATGTAGCTTCATATGTTGCAACTTCACCATTTTCCACGTATCCCACCTGCTGCATAGTCCTTCCAACCTAGCTGTGTAGTTTTTAGCCCCATGCTCCCTTGCAATTGCCTGGAGCACTAAGACTGTCTTGTCGCCTTATAGTCATTACGTAGGATCCCTTGTATATAGATTCAATCGAATTCCATTCACTCTTCCTGGAAAAGGTTATCCATTCTTCTTCGCGAGCTGAACTACGCCTCCATCTGTAATTTCTTTGATAATATATGGCCCCAGCCAATGCATATGAAATTTACCTGGAAACTTAGTAAACTTACTATCATAAAACAAGACCAGGTCGTTTACCTTAAACGTGTGAAGTTTGATGTGTCGATCATGCCATGATTTTTCACGTTCCTTCTGTACTTGCTGATGGAATCCATCCAAGAATCAGTCCTCTTCAATCTCCATTAGCTGCATGAGCCATTTCTCCAAGTCCTTGCGATCCACCATATTTGTCAGTGCTACTATGCATAGACTAGGCACAATATATTCCATTGGCATTACAACTTCTACACCATATACCAATCTAAAAGGCATCTTCCTTATCAGCTTTCTACAAGTAGTTTTGTAAGCCCATAGCACTGCAAGGACGTGCACATCCCAGTCATTCTATTGTGTGTTGCAAATCTTCATTAGTGCATTCTCCAAAATCTTATTAAAGGCCTCAACTGTTCCATTAGCCTGTGGATGATACATAGTGCTCTTTTAATGGTAAACTTGGAACTCCTTAGTCATCGCGTTGATTGTCTCGTTTAAAAAGTGCATACCTCGATCACTCATCAACACCTCCAGAAAGCCAAATCTGGTTAACACATTCTCAAACAAAAACTTTGTTGTTGTAGCCCTTGTATGATCCTTAATCGGATGTGCCTCTGCCCATCTGGTGCAACCATTTGAACCATTTGAAAAATGGGCGATTTATTTTATTGGGCCAATTCAACCCCCAAGGAAGAAAATTAGTGCATGTTATATCATCACTGCGATGAAATATCTAACCAGATGGGCAGAGGCACTTGGAGGTGCCTTACAATACACTTTAGAATCCTTATGGAGCGTTGGCCACCATAGACTTGCGCGCAAAATCTTCTGTGCAATTGATTTTCCTACATAGTGTCCTCCTGTAGCCCCTCCATGAGCTTCAACGAGAATGTTATTCCTCTTAAAATCTGGCACATATCTTCGTAATATCTTGTCTGCACCCATCTTATACAAATGTCCTACAATTATTGAAAAGTTTGCCACGTGCGCTACTAGTTCCCTATTTTGTTGACTTGTATACCCTTCTGGTGCCATCCGCGTAGTCAAGAAATGAATGATATCTACAAAATGGTTATCTACTATGCGCACCACAAAGAGCTTCCCATTTGACAACGCTTCCTCAAAATTATTAGGCTCCTCTTCTGTCTCGATCTGTGACAGATGGTGAGGTCCTACATTCAACCTCCCTAGCTACACAATGAACTCAAAGTCATACTCCTGGAATAATAGAAACCATCTGTAGATCTTCCCTTCCAACACAGGCTTATTGACCAGGTATTTCAAGGCAGAATGATTAGTGTACATCTTGAAATTCCCTCTTTACAGAGAATGCCTGAACTTCTGCAGCTTATATATCATGGCCAATCCTTCACGCTCCGCCGTTGAGTAATTATTTTTGGCCTTTGATAATTTTCTACCCGCGAAGGCTATAGGATGGTCCATCTCTCCTTCACTAGCCTGTGTTAACACCACACCCAACGCGATGTAAGAGGCATCAATGTGGACGTGAAATTTCTTCTTCCAGTTAGGGAAGACCAAGATCGGCGCAGTGACCATCTTCTCTTTCAATACGTCCAAATTACGCTGACATTCTTCATCCCAATAGAATGTAGCGTCTTTCTTCAACAGTTTCTCCACGGGCATGGTAATCTGAGCATAAGCCTTGATGAACTTCCTGTAATATCCTGTATGTCCTAGTGTCACGTGTAGCTGCTTAATGCTCCTCAGGGCCTCCAAATTCACAATCCCTGCAATCTTCACAGGATCCACCATCAATCCTTGCTTGCATACCACATGACCTAGCAAGATCCCAAAGGGGATATAGAATAGACACTTCTTTAGATTCAACACGATCTGGTATCTGCGACACATATCAAATATCAGGCGCAGATTTGCTACATGGTGCTTCACTAAACCAAACATCGTCTAATTGTCAAAGTATACTTCCAAGAACTTATGGATGAAATCCTTAGATGTTGTTATCACTATGCTAGAGAATATTGCAGGCACATTCTTGAGTCCAAATGACATCACAGTATATTGGAAACAACCCATTCCATTCCGAAGGTTGTTTTTCTCCTATCTTATAACATGATATTGATCTAGTGGTACCTAGAGAATCCATCTGTGAACAAGTAGGGGCTCCTGCCCTCTAACTTTGTCTAATACTTCATCGATAAATGACGTTGGGAAGGGATCATGGACGCACACATCATTAGGCTTCCTTAGATCTACAAAAATCCTTATTTCTCCCTTCTGTTTCTTCTCCTGCACCACCATTGGGCTCACCCAATCAAATTCCTCCACAGGTTCTATGATGCTTTCCTCTAGCATCTTATCCAACTCCTAACGAACCTTTTCCTTATATTTGGGGTTAAGACGATATGACCTTTACTTAATAAGCTTCGCGTTTGGCTTCAGAGTAATCTTCATAATGCCCAAGTCGCCTATTATTCCCTTCAGGTCTGAAAAACTTGGTAGGAAAAATATCCTGGTACTCGTGACGTAACTCACGAACTTTATCCACTGTGATATCATCCCAATAATCCCCAACTTTTGCAAACTTTGGTTCTTCTTTAGTACCAATGTTGACTTGCTTCATCTTCAAAGACCGGGTGATTTCCAGGTTATCTATTTGTGGGCCCTTGACTTCGCGATGCTCTTCGGCCTCTGGAATATTAATATCTCTCAGATCTTCATCCTCCTCCTTAGTGGTCACATTATAACATTCAAGCGCATGGCACAGCTAGGTTCCCCAATTTGGTGGGACCCATTTCGGAGGTTCTTGCTATGTTCTGAAGATCACTACCTTAATCTCCTATAGAGCTTCATCAATGCTCTCGAAACCATCTTCAAAAATGAAGGTGAATAAGAACCCTTCTCTTAATATATACCACTCCAAGGTGCCATGGGAGAGCTCCGTCTCCAAATACCAGTTCATGGGGATTGTTTCTAAAGTATGACAAAAAAAGTGTACCCATTCTGGTTGCAGCTCCGTTCCATAAGGTTTAGTCCACTTGGCTAGGTGATCGCATGGACTATCCCTCCCATTGTATTTCTCAGCCAATTGAATGTTAGGTCAACCAAACCACAACCTCATAATCCTTCCATAATCCCGCCATCCATCAAAGCTATCCTTGCGCATACCCCACCATTGTGCGAGTGTAGCGTGCAGTGCCAAATCTAACGCTTGGAAGCAGTGATGCTCAGGGACTTCACCCTCAAACACATCTAAAAAACTATCCATGTCAGTTAAACCATCATAATAAGGTAAGTTCCTTACCTCCGACAAACACAACACAACGATTTAGTCATCATGTTATAGGGCAGTGTAGATACTTTATGCAGTTGAGTCTGCCAATGCTCTGACTCTTCATTTGAATTAGAGGTGCAGGAGCTCTCCCGGTCCCATGAAATCTGTCCATCTACTGTCAAATTTATCCAGTCTTGATCTCGCGTTATTATCCTATAAATTTGATCCATCTCATCTTCACTTTCTTCATAGTCGCGGATTAGTTCAGTGTAGCGCAACCCTTTTGCAAGGCCCAATGACACTACAACTCGAAGAAATTTCTGTTCAAATGACATTGTCCTCTTCTTCAAGTTGATGAATCCATTCATGTTAATGCCCAATCAATTCCCAGGAGCATGGGGTATCGATTGTTGTCATCAACAACCTCTATGACTTCAAAGTCAGCCATCGCACTTGCACCTTCAATATCAACAGTTACTCCGTATAATCATTCCATAGGGATAATCTTCTATTGGTTCACCATTCTGAGCTGGATTGGAGACCACTACAGTGCATGTCTCCTCATTCTTTCCCATGTTTGTTTAGGAAAATCATTCGCATCAGATCCTAGATCCAAAATGACTTGGTCCATCTCGTAGTCTTCTATCTACGCAATGAGCCTCATCTAACGTCCTATTCTTGCCTTATGTTTACTAATTTTTCTAACCACAAGGTGTCCATCAAGGGAATTTTCTTTGTTAGCACATTTGTTTATTAACTCCTGCAAGCCTTTTACAACTTTTCTATTGCGCAAAAGTTTCATGCAAGTCTCCAAGAACGTGGTAAGGATAGAGGGATCGACCTTTACAAGCGTTCTTGTTTCTTGCACTTTGTTCTGGCTTCTTGAGGTGGATGCGTTGGCGAATATTTTCTTCGCCTCCATAAATGTTTCCTTCATGCACTCCAGATCAAAACCAACCTCCTTTTCTAGGGCCTTGCAAACCCATACATCCTATTCATCCTGTTTTCCCTTATCATCCCTAGTTGTTATCCCACTTCTCAACACTATCTTCACGCTTTGATCCTCTTCGTGGGGCTCATCTCTCATCATTTGTAAGTTCTGCGTAGGTTGGTGAGGCTGCACCTTATTTTCCTACATCTTAGCTATCAACACAAGGCATTCTTCTATAGTGTGGTCAAACTCATTGCAGTATTGACATGAAGGGTGTGTCTGATTCTGACACTCCCACGCGTAGTGCCCTCACAATAAAAAATTATAGCAAATAACCTGTCCACGACATCTATTAGGTCTTCCTCCTCCCCGGCCTTGTCCTCGTCCCTTATATCCTCTGCGCGCCCTTTTGGTGTCCTCACTCCCGATGCCCTTAAAAATTAGTAGCTTCATTGTGTTCGCCATGTTGAATAGAGGTGGCGGTGGTGGGGGTGTAGGTGAAGGTGTATGCGGTGGAGGTGGATGCAGAGGTGGAGTGGATGAATGATGTATTCGAGGAAACCCCTGAGTGTTTAATTGAATAGTGATTCACGACGGAGTTTGTTCGACCCCCTCGTCATCACTCATAGGGGGTCCAATTAAGGGGCTATACTTCGGTCTTGATCCTTCGCGATTTCTAGATACTCATCCACTTTGTATAGATCTGAACATCAAGGCAATGGCATAATCCTTTTTTTACGCAACAACATCTTAATCCAGGTATTCAAAGATCTTAAATACTTACCTCACAGTCCCTTGAAAAATATTCACTCTACTTCAATGTAGCTGACTGAGGTATCAATCATGAACACTGTGACAAATCCTCCTATAATTCGATCAAGCCAGTGATCGACAGCCCACACAATCTTATCTTCAGAAGCTTCCAATCTTTGCATTAACTATGAAGTCCACACTATTGGATCGTCAAGCTTCCACCTTCCTTGGCTATCTACAAACTTAGCTAAACACTCATATAATTCAATTGGGAAGGTGCAGAAGAAAATTTCATGTATTTCCATATACAAATATCTATCCAACCACTGCACCTTTGATAGGCGCGGATTCATGTTTTCATGCGTTGCGAATTCGTGAATCTTTCTATCCAACCACTTTTCAATTTCCTTCTTGGTTGGATTCCAGTGATGTGACATCACGCATCTCCTTAAGCAGATCCGAGTCTCGATAACTGAAACATTTGTTGGCTTACGGGGTCCTAACCCAGGTTCAGAGTTAGTTGCACCAACCAACAATACTTACACTATTGGCGCTTTGGGCAACAACCCGCTTAACACAGGTTGCAGTCTCACCCGAAGCAGTATGGGGGGATGCTGTAACCAAGTTTCTGCATCCAGAGATCAGTGTGATTTCTTTTAGTGCACTAGATTTTCTTGCGTGCAGATCTATTAGCCCTTAGGGATCGGTATTGTGCCTCTGTTAATACAACCTTCACAGCTTCACAAAGGTCCATGATCAATCTTTGCAGACCCTTAAGAGTATATTCATTCACTTACACACACCAAAAAAAACCCTAGATTAGAGCTTGCACATATCTACTTAAGTATTTAATAAACATAACATAATTTATCACAGTCTATGTGAAATTACATAGACATGCTTGTGTACTTCATTTAACATTTATTCATAGGATCGTGTACATTTAGATCAATATTTCATAACACATTATTCATCCACAACATATATAGTTAATGGAAGTAAACAAAAGTAAACAGATAAACACAGGAATTCTTCAATAATTTTCTTTATTGATCTCTAGTTTGGTTTTATAGACTCAAAAGATCCCTGCGCACTCAGCTGCAGGGGTCCATGCACTCAACTACAGACTCTAATTAGGCCTATGTGCATTCAGCTGCAAAGCCTTTATTTACTATATGACCCACTTCTCTGCGCTATCTTTTATTGACCCATTACTAACATGATATTCTTCTTATCAGATATTTGCCTTAGACTCTCTAAGACACACCTACGTAAGCTATTTTCATACAATCCCATGGTTCGTGGACCATGGGTGGATCTACAAAACCAACTCAACTTTTACATGAACAAGGGGCTAAAACCCCTTTGACTCTTAACCATCTATGCGCTCCGTATTCACAAATAGTGGAGGCTTTACAACATTTACAAAGTATACGTCAACACTTGGGTTATTTTAACCCCAAAACTGACCCAGGTGACCCATCCCAACAATCTGTATTTGGCCTAGAGTAGATAAGGAGGGCACTGCAAATTTTGTAAGAAAAATATGATGTCCTAATATAACATGGAACTCTAAAATTTCGAATGGCCTTATAGGAAGGGATCTTATGGACTCCTTCCTATTTGAATGAGAGGTTTTTATGATTTTTCTCTTCCAGGATGAAGATATTCTTGTGGATTCTCTTTGTTCAAATAAGGAGGTTATTTTGGATTCTCCTCTCTGCATATGTTGCAAATATCTTCATTAGTGCAGATTTCAAGTCCAACATGGTTTGACTCAGTAAGTAACTTAGCCAACTGTTGAACCTTTACAAGCTTTGTAGCCTTGATTTCCATATCATATTCCTGGAGCTTTGCTATCCATTTTCCTTGTCTACCATCGCTATTGGGTTGTGTGAGAATTTATTTCACTACTGTTGATGGCACGTATGTTATCATTTTAGAATGCAATACACATTCCCTAAATGCCTTGAAAGATTTAACCATAGAATATGCTTGCTTTTCTAGAATGATATATTTCAATTATGCATCTCTTAATGTGTGGCTAAAAAATGCTATGGGCTGCTCATACCCTTCTTCGTTCTCCTTCCAAATAACTATGACTATGGTGTACTTAGAGAAAAAAGAGAAAATTTGGAACTCTTTGGAAAAGTTTGGAATTTCTAGGACCAAACCTTGCATGATGGACTTTTTGATCTTCTTGAAGGATGCACGAGCCTCCAGTGTCCATCTTACCTTGTTGTTCTTCCTAAGCATGTCTATAATGAACTTTAGAAGTTTTACAGAGTTTGCAATGAAGTTGCAAAGAAAGTTGATATTTCGTAAGAATGAAAACACCATTAAAAAAACCCTGGGGCACCAAAATATTGAAGTTTGATAGTTATAAACTGCGTTTACAAAAAAATTCCTAGATTTTCTCAAGTTTTTTTAGAATTTATAGACCACCTCTATTGTGTGAGACAGTTCTCACAATACATTTTATAATCTTGCACATTGACTATATATTTTATAAGTTATGATATCATTTTTCATGGAATTAATTGATAGGACCATTTTATTCATTTACATTGTTTAATCCCATGTACAAGGAAAACATGCAAACATCATGTTCATAGTCTCATTTGTTCACAAGGAGAGTCTTAGGGTACCATGATGAGACAACTCACAATATGTTTCATAAGCATGCACGTTGACCATATATTTTACAAGTTATGATACCTGTTTTCATGAAATTAGTATATAGGACAATTTTATTCATTTATATTTTTTAATTCCATGTACAAGGAAAATGAGCATACAGCCTGTTTCATAAGTTCATTTGTTCACAAGGAGTGTTAGGGTACCATGATAATACAATGCTAGTTTACAAGTTATGATACCATTTTTCATGAAATTAATATATAGGACAATTGTATTCATTTATATTGTTTAATTCCATGTACAAGGAAAATGAGCATACAACCGGTTTCATAAGTTCATTTGTTCACAAGGGGTGTTAGGGTACTATGATGAAACAATGCTATTTTAAAAGTTATGATACCATTTTTCATAAAATTAGTATATAATTAGTATATAAGACAATTTTATTCGTTTATATTATTTAATACCATACACAGAAAATGAGCATAGAACTTGTTTCATAAATTCATCTGTTCACAAAAAGTGTTAGGGTACCATGATGACACAATGCTCACAATACATTCATAAACCTTCATATTCATATTGACTATATATTTTATAAGTTATGATATTATTTATTATTTATAATATAAAGTAAGAGAAATTTTAGTGAAAAATTAAACCTATAATTGGAAAATTAATAAAATGGTATAAAATATATTATGCTAAAATATGCTCTTTCCCAACATCACCATACTCCCCTGTGATGCCAGCCCAAGATGTACCACAATGGGAAACCTCATGTGTGATACTTGGTGCGAAAGGATTTCTTTCTGATTAGATTTAATATATCCACATGATGTAATTCTTTTGAGAAATAACAGAAATATATAATAACTATATGGGATAATGGTTTAATATGTTTTACTATATTCATGACATGCAAATGTCAATATAAATATTAAAATCTAACATTAAAATCAGAAGTAATACTAAAAAAATGTATATCAGGAAAAGTACAAATAATGAGTTCTATATTTTCTACCGGTTTCTCTTGGGAATCCAAGTAATTTTAAAATCACTCCTTATATTCACAGTAAGGGTTCTATTATGAAATGCATTAGCTATTTAATATCAAACTTGTTTTAGGATGTAATTATTGTTTTTTTGGACATTTCTGCATTGTTTTTATTTTTCTTTCAAAACTAAAATTAGATGTACAACCAAATAGGGCGAGGTGTATATTCTTAGATTGTTATGCATTGTTTCCCAAGCTTTCCAATGACTAGTTTTGAATCCTTTGCAATGTAAATCACTACAGGCCACAAGAGTGGACACTACGCGTTCCCATATTTAAAGCAATTTTATGTTTTGAGCAGTTCAGAGCACAATTGTAAACTAGCAATTTTGTGGAAAAAGCATGTTGGGTATTGCACAATTTGTTTCATTGCTGGAAGATTTTGTGGGTTTCGCTTAATATTGTCTACCGTGGGAGGATTGCAAGCCATCTCGAAAGTGGCATATCAATTCCAACCTTTATTGTTCTGTAGATAGTGAAAAGTGCAGTTTTCTGCAACTTGTTTCGTTTGGATTTTGTTCGCTTTTAGGTAAACAGCCATACAAATCTCTTTTATTTTTTCTTTTAAATTCTATAGTAATTGGAAATTACAAAACATCTGAATTACTTTGGTGTATTGTGGTAACTTCGTGTTCAGTGGCGGGGCTTTTTTTTTTTTTTTTTTTTTTATCTAAATTAATATCATTCCTCAAGAAAAACTTCAGGAGAAATCTGACTTTCCGAAATTCCGTTTTCCAATTCACATTAAAAAGCGGTTATCGGCCAAAACCCGTTGATTGATTGAAGAAGGCATCTAGAATCATCTGTTTCAGTGGTTCCATTCCATTTCAATGTTTGCACAACCAAACCAGCAGCCTGAAGGAGCCAGGGAAAGAAGAGCCACGCTTGAAGAATCGATAACAAATGGCAGGTAAGAGGACTATGTAGATGGCAGTTGGCACCAGTGCCACCTTTTCTCTAGATACCGCAGCGTAGGAGGTCTATGTAGATGACAGGTGGTGCCACTTTTAGGATGACTATGTAGATGACAATTGGCACTATAGGAGGACTATGTAGATGAAAGGTGGCACCAGTGCTACACCCCAACATATTCGTAAAGCATATTTGCTGAGCATAAATATCTGAATCTTCACATCTTCACTTGTTGGTTAAAACATTTAAATCTATGAAGTAATGGCGCTAGCATTACTTCGATTCCTGAAAATTATTCATGAAGTACATCTTTTAACTAAGAGACCAGTGAATATGAGGTTGGAGATGCCTCGGAGGCCCAATAAAGACCTCCAAATTTCTTATTAAATAAACCTCCAAATTTCTCAGTGGTTAAACAAATTTCTTATTAATAAAACCTCCAAATTTCTCGCTAAAATCACTTGTTTTAAGTATGTGATATGCCAACTAAAAACTTATTTTACATGGAAACTTTTCTCAAGAGTTGGGAAACTTATTCAGTGCTTTGAAATTGTATGGGATCGTATCCTTTTCAACAGGTGCTGCAATGGGAGCTTGGGAAAGTTTGGGGAGCTTTGAACACTGTTCTTTTGGAGTTTCCACTTTCCTTGGGGTTGGGGAATACAAAGCCTTTAGAGAAATACACTGAACTGTGTACAAAACATGAGCTTAAGTTGAAAGCTGCAATGGGAGCTTGGGAAAGTTTGGGGAGCTTTGAACACCGTTCTTTTGGAGTTTCCACTTTCCTTGGGGTTGGGGAATACAAAGCCTTTAGAGAAATACACTGAACTGTGTACAAAACATGAGCTTAAGTTGAAACTTTGGCATGAAGAAAGGCCAAAGACATTCTTAACACTGATATCTTTAATTTGAGAAATTGGAGCAACCTATTCATAGGTTAAGGAAGTGTGTGGCACCTCGATGTAAAATGCAATCTCTGGGATGTCATGATGATGAGTATTTCTTTTGTTGTTTATGTATATATATGGCAGAAGATGTGTGTGCATATTGTATGTGGCAGTGAATGCTTAAACATTATAGTTTCTTTACTTTTTTTTCTTAAGAATAAATACAAAAATATATATAAATTGTTCTTTTGTATTTTTAATGTAGATTGTTTCAAAGACTCATCATATGTCATAATGAACTTAATATTTATATATTTATATTATATAAAAGAACAAAGAGAACACCAAAAATATACTTATATAAAAAAAAATTATAATTTAAATTGATTTTAATATTTAATATTTTGATTCAATATTAATTTTATTATTATATATAAAATATAATAATTTATATATATAAACCTTTTTCGGTAAATTTTGAGGAAACTCATGCAAAAGCTAAAAACCCGGTGTAAGTATGTGATAGGCCAACTAAAAGCTACCGATGAAATAGCATACTATTACTAAGTATGTGATATGCCAACTAAAAGCTACCGATTAAATAACATACTTATTACTTTAGGTTAATTGTTTTTAATCCCTGCGAACAACTCATATTTCAAAACATAACGATTACAATAGTACAATAGTCCCTTCTCCCTGTGGCAAAGGGACGAATAATATACTATATTATATCATTCTAAAAGAGAAAGCAAATATACGCAAATGTTTCTGGAAAAGAATTGAAACACTAATCACGGAAATTAATGGTCTTTACATTTACATTTGTACCAGTCCATCCGTATTTTAGTTAAATGAGATTATTGGGCAATCTTGGGAGATGGGAAGGGTAACGTACCAAGATGGAAGGGTATAGTTCTGTTTAACCAATATTATATACTAAATTGATGGGATTATAATTAAAGTTATATAAAAAGGGTTTAGTTTAATTTATAGAAGCAAATATTTTTTTAAGACATTTTTTTTTGAGTTTAAATTGTTTAATTTGTATAATTCAAGTGTTTTTGGATTTTGGAGGGTGTTAAATTTTTTTATGCATTCAAAATGTATTTTAAACAACAAAAAATTTTCAAATAAAAAGGGTTATTTATAAAAAAAGATTATTTATTCTATAAGTTTAGAGTACCCATATAAAAAATAATCACTTCATAATATTTAATAATTGACAAATGTATTTTTCTACATATTTATTTGAAATTTGTTTTATATATTATTTTTCTACCAACAATTCTAGAATAAACTCAAAAAATTGTCTTTCAATATTTACATCAATCAAAAATAAATTTTTAAATTTCAAAAATTCTAAAAATAATTTTAATTTTGAGAAAAATTCATTTTAATATGATAATTTTCCATCCTTTACCAAAATTTATTAAAAAATTGAAAACCTAAAAATTATAAGAATTAAAAAATTAAAAACCTAAAAAAAAAAAAAAAAATGACTATTAGAATATACATATAACAATTAGGGGAAGAGATGGCTAGGGTTTCTAAACTCCCCTGCGCAGCCGCCGTCACACTGCAGATCAACAAAGAAGTCGAGAACACAAGTAGCCCCAGCAGGATCTCGTTTGCTGGAATAACCAAATCGGTAACTCTGTCAAGAATTTGCCCTCGTAATGAACCAGATCACAAACCTCCCACGATTGATCGACCCCCTACGGCAGATCAAACCTCGTATAAGTCATGGACACGCATATCTTACCTGCAACGAGGTTTTTATCACTGTGTTCCCCATGGATTCATTGCAACTGTATATGGTATGGACAACACACCCCAACATCGACCAGATCAGCAAAATAATAGCAATTTCTTCCTTGGGTTTGATCTTCGTGCCACGCTTAAGGACGAGGAAGAAGGGCTCTAGCCGGAAATGGCTGTACGAGCAAGGGTAGAACAGAATGCCACGCCCCCGCCTCCCACCGGGATAATGAGGGGCTGCATCATCGGTCGGAAGGTGAGGAATAGTGACATGGTAGATCCAGACAGGGCCACCGTACTCGGGCTGATTAATGGCTCCTTTGGTGATTTGGTAGGGCAAACAATGCTTGGCACGCTAGAGCCAGAGCACACGGATCTGATCTTTAAGGCAGATCGAAAGCAGAAGGGACATATGCGCGATACCGGGTCAGGCGGATCAGGATCAAACAGATCATATGATAATACTGTTGAATTTGTTAGATTTGTCCCTGGAACACTACTGATAGGAGGCGGCCAACACTTTTACACAATGGGCAGACATATAAACCCTAGATCCGCCATCAATTCGCCAGATCTGGCTTACAATCCAGCAAATCGGGGCCTGGATAAGGTTGATCTGTCAAACATGAATACAGATCTTATGCATATTTTTATCAGATCGATAGAAGGCAGACACTGTTGTGTACAGATCACGAAAGGGATGTGTGTTCAAGAATTAAAAAAGGAGATCCAGAGCAAACTGGGAACTCCAGTAACACACCAAAACCTGATATTTTCAGGACTCTGCTTACAGGATCAGTTCATACTCCAACACTATGGAATCACTAAAGATTCAACCATCACCCTCAACCTGAGACTGTGAGGCGGATGCAAGGGGGCCAGCTCAAAATCTACAGGCTCTTTCCGTGATGCAGTCAAAGGAAAGGAACCAATGCAATACAGGCCAACACCCACTATAGAGCTGACAGGACCCTACATCATGGAACAGAAGCCAGAATCACCTATGCTTACAGTATCTCTGCCAGAGGTAACAGATCTATACACAGATTTCACCCATAAAGCTATTATATGTAGATTTAATGGTTTTTGGCCAAAATCAGATGCACTACATCAATGGATTTTCACATCTTGGTCAACTAACTGTGAAATATATCTATGCCCTAAGGGTTTTTTCATAGTTAGATTTAGCACAGAATTGGATCGAGACAACACCATTAATCAAGGGCCCTGGTTTTGGGGCAATGCTGGTCTCTTTGTCACCCCCTGGTTCCCGGACTTCGATGCCAATACCATGATCTTCTCAACAATGCCGGTTTGGGTAAGGCTGCATAATCTCCCACTGCATTTTTGGCACCAAAAAGTTTTAACATCCATTGGGAACTCCTTAGGAAAGTATCTTAAAACAGATGAAGACAGAGCTATACGACGAATCTTCACATATGCCAGAATATGTGTAGAGGTGGACCTGAGTCAAGGTCTACCAGATCACATCACATTGAATTTCGATAATTCACTGTGGATACAACCGCTTGAATATGAGAACACAGCATTCAGATGCCGCGGATGCTTGCAGATAGGGCACCTACAATATTCCTGTCCATTGGCTAGGAAGGGGCCAAATGGAAATAAGAAACAACAGAAAAAACCCAAAGGTTGGCAGCATACCAAACCGCTGGAGGAGGAGGAACCGAAGATAGAACCCACAGACATGCACATGAGACAGGAAAATATATAGAAAGAAAGTGCCCCGGAACCTGAAATGGGGCCAAATAGCTTGATACAGAAACAAGAATTACAGCTGGAAATAAGCGGCATCAAATGAGCATATAGCTCCGAAGGCTCGGAATCTGACAAAGAACAACCAATGAAGACAGAGGAAAACCAGCTTGCTATAATTGTTCCCACTCCCAACACTGGTGGTTGGCGAAAAGTGGAAAAGAAAAAGGGCCGGAAAGTATAGACCTGTTGGCATAATATTATTTTACTTATTTTTGTATTCTTATGCGTCCTATTTTTCAGGAACAACTCATCTGCATATGCTATAATCATCTACAAAATGTAATTTTCTTTATATGAATAAAATTACGATTTTTTCCTACGTGAAAAAAAAAATACATATAACAATTAACTAAAATATTTATAATATATATCACTAATTAAAAAAATTTTAAGATATATACTCTATAATTTAATATGGATTTTTTCTTAAAAATAAGAAATGTCATTTTAAATATTTCAATTGATTACATTTATTATTTTGGTGTGTGTTTATTAAAATTTTAATATTCTATTAGTACCAACCTTACAATAATTATGAAATTACTTAATGTGTAATACACTCTTTTTATTGAATATGTATTACTAATTTATATCAATATAAAAATTTAAAAAAATATATTTTATACAGTAGATTGTAAAGATTTGTTATAGTTCATATTAAGTACAGCTATATATATTATGCATATACCGTAATGTAATTACCTTTATTGAAATGTGTAATGTGTAATTTAATTTCATAATAATTAAAATTTATATTTATTATTTATCATCATGTTGGTAAGGTTTGATGTAGCTTAAGATTTGTAAGGATTTGTTAAAAAAAAATTTTCTATAATAATCTATGAAAATTTAAATTTGAAAATAAAATTATTTATTTATTTTTCTCCGAAACTGTATACAAATTTTGTTTTATTTTTTTCCCATGTATTTTATGGTGATTTGATTTTTTAAAACGCCAGGAAAATCCAAAGGATAAGTATAAAAAAATGATGTGTATATTCTTTAATTTGTGTTGTAAATGTTTAATTTCTAATGGTTGGTTATATGTTTAACTCTTATAACTACTTATTCATCTTGCTTTCATTTATTACTTGTTTTTTGTTTGGATTTATGAATATTATTTATGTTTAATATGAAGATATGGCAATTGGCACTAGGGATCAAAATTGATTCAATGTAGGCTTTGATTCAATAAGTAGTATTCAATTTAAAAATTTAGTTTTGTTGCCAAAAAAATAATTTTATTTCTGAGCTCTTTCGCATATGGTATTCCACATCATAATGAGCATGCACACTAATCCTTAGACCTATACTTTTTATGGCAAAATATTCTTCTAACTATTTCTTTTAGAGAAAATTGTGGTGTTGGAGGTTTTAAAAATTGTTGTAATTTTCTTATTGGACATTGTGGTGATATCTATTAAATAATACTATATTTTGAATTCTTTTAAAAAAAATCAATGCAATTGTTTGAACAATTTAAGTGGTTACCCTATAAGAATCTACCCTATAAGAATCTATAAGAAAGAAGAACAATTACATTATAAAACACTTTCATTGTATTTTAGGAATGGTGTCTAGGAGATGAAAGAGTAAATGGTCTTATTGATTTCCCTCCATATGATTCTTACATAGACTATAAATAAATGGTCCAGTTAAATTTTTCTCCGTATGATTTCCATATAGAATAATATTGGAGAACCAGTGTTGAATTGGTGTTATCTATGTGTACTTTTTCAACAATACCTAGAATTACGATATAGTCTATACACTGATAGAATAAGAAGCATGATGTGTGAGCCATACATGAAATCTTAAAATATTTTTCCTTTGACAAAATATGAGGTATGATGTGTGAGCCATACATGAAATCTTAAATTAATTTGTATTTCATTGTTTTTAAGTCAAACAACATTTGAATTACTCATTCATAAATAAAAATGCATCATGATTTATACTCATTAGCTAACCACACTAGTAACATAGCAACAAAAAATTTGTCCACTTGGAAAATTTAAACTTGGTGATCAAATGAAAAAGATAAGACAATCTATACTAGTTGAATACGAACAAACTTAGAGCTATCAACACTTAAGATTGTATTCAGACTACTACTCACATATATAACCAAAAAGAAAGAAAAAACATCTATTTAGATGGAAAAATCATATTTCATCTTCCTTTTTGGAAGTAGATAACTTCAAATTTGCAAGCGTTTGGGCTAGAATTGATGTTGTGTAGATTAGCTTTCTCATCTACTTTGCATTTAATCAATGCAAAATATATTTCTTCTTGGGTTTCAAAGTATTTTACTGTTAATAATGAACTTCAGTTGCTAATAAAAAATATATTTTTCATTTTCATATGAAAAAAGATATTTTAACTTATCACTGTTGAAGATGTCAAAATAAAATTAACCTTTCAAATTAAAAAGACCTTTACTTCTGTTGAAGGCCAAAAATGTCTGCCTCAACATTGGGGGATAACCACCTGGTTCGGACCTTAAAGCAACTCCTTTTCCGTTTGGAGTAGTGGTTTCGACTGGTTTAACTAGGTCCAGTTACCTTTTCCCTATTGCTATTGGTTTATGATGTATCTTTAACTACCAATAGAAAATGATATTGGATCACTTCTTCTTGTTGATCAGACAAGAGAATGACCCTTAAGCTGATTTGTGTTCAGCCAAGCCACAACTACAGTTTTGTTTCTTTGAGAGGAGGACTTAAAACAATGTAGAACTTCATGTAAATGCAAACTTATTC
>APFE030555273.1:0-25913 GCA_000404065.3 Pinus taeda | reverse complement strand
TCATCTTCCAATCCCGACACTTTATCCTTCAAGTTCACTCCCTTGACCTCCACATTGGTTGGATTCGATAATCTGGAGTCCAACTTCCTTCACTAACCATATCGTCATAAAGTTATGTGTGGCACCTGTGTCCACCAAGGCTTGGATGGTTCTTTCATGAATCTCCAAGTCGAGAAACCCCAAACCATGCAACTAACTTTTATTTTGCTCCAAGACTTCGGCCTGCATACATCTCCAGTCTCTGCAACATTCTATTGTACTGGCTCTGATACCATCTGTCACGACCCCAATTCATTTTTCCCGATTGGAGTAACATGCGACACCAGCTAAAAATTGAAACTTATTTTTTTCCATTATGTTTTCTGGACTACGCCTACATTCAACTTCATTAATTTCTTTACAAAAATTATGTGAAGAATTCATAACTTTAAACAACTACAACAATAAGCAAGAGACATTAATTTAACACTTTAATACTTTATCAAATCATATATAAATTTCTGGTATACAATGTTACATCATAGGGAGGCAAAATAGCCTTGACCCGTTTTTACAATTTTCTACATGGGTCGACCTACCCATCAAGTCTGCACAACCAGACCACAGTCTATCGACCGTTCACCCACACCACTGCCCATTTTGTTGTCTCGGTTGTTGGGTCGCAATGCTCTACCGTGCCTACCCACAACACTTAACCTCCGCCCGAACTCTGCACTATGTATTGTAATGTTGTAGGTCTGCGGTCTGCTCGCCCTGCAGTCACTACTTGACTTGACCTGAACCCTGCTACATTAATTATCCAGCCTACCCAACAGGCTCATCCATTTCACCTCTGCCGAGTTCCCTTCCTCCAGTTATTTTTCAGACCGAACTTCCATCTCTCGCCTAATGACTACTATGGATGGTTCGATGATGATCCCTCTCCACTTCGGCGTTCATAATATATATGGTTTCCTTTGTGTTGTAATTTGATGGGTCGTATTGTTTGGAGCATCGACTCACCAAGCCAACCCACCTATCAAACTTGACACACCCATAACATGTGCATTGGCCCAACCCCAAACTCGACCTCCACATCGTATAAACTCGCCACAGTCGCCGTCTCCAACACTTAACCGATTTTCCACTTTTCCTTTGTCGCTCGGTTTGTACATCCAAGTGTGCACTCCTCATTGCACTTGCCAAACATGTTTTCTACGTCACCTTTTCCTGTCACATTGACTCACCCCAGGCGTAGGCCCTCTCGATCACCCAGGCGTGCCAGACCATTACGACCGCCTATTGTGCCTGCCCATTGCATGGTCCCTCGTCACACATGGGTCACCCTATCGTGCCCGCCTTCCACTTCTGATTAAGTGCGCCTGTGTTGGGCGCCTGAGTCACCCAAGGATGGTGATGCTGAATCGGGGTCCTAAGAGAGATTGTAACAGAGCTAGAGAGAGAGAGAGAGAGAGAGAGAGATGGGGGGAGAGAGAGGAAGAGGAAGGAAGAGAGAGAGAGAGAGAGAGAGGAAGGGAGAGACAGAAGGAGAGAGGGAGAAAATAACAAAGTCATAGAGAGATAGAGGTGGAGAGAGAGAGAGGGAGTGACAAGGGGGAGATGGAGAGAGAGTGATGGAGAGAGGAGAGGAGGGAAGAGAGAGGAGAGGAGAGAGATAGGGAGAGAGGGGGAAGAGAGAGAGAGAGAGAGACATAGAGATGGAAGGGAGAGAGAGAAGGAAAGAGGGAGGGAGATAGTGACAGAGTTGAAGGGAAAAGAGAGAGCGAGAGAGATGGGGGGAGAGACAGAGTGAGGTGGGAGAGAAATGGAGAGAGAGGAAGGAAGAGAGAGAGGACTCAAGAAAGAGAGTGAGAGAAGGGGCAAAGAGTGTGAGAGAAGGGGAAGAGAAAGAGAGGGAGAGGAAGAGGGAGGGAGAGAGAGATGGATAGATATGGAGAGTAAGTGTGTATGTTTGGGGGGTGATATAAAGAGAGTGAATAAGAAAGAGACACATAGATACAAATATAGATATTTCTAGTATTATATAACCAACCTAAATTGATCTTAACCCTGAATCTATCAAGTACTTAAAGGGATCAAATCTCTTGAGGTGCAAATTTTTCCTCAAATTTTACACTCAAGAAAGAAGTTTACATCTCAAAAGATTTAATCCCTCTCAAAATTTGATAAACCTGGAGTTAAGATGGATCTAAACTAGTACAAAACAAATTATACCAACAACTTTAAATAATTTCATAAAAAATATATTTAAACAAATATTATATATAGAGATATATATAAGATCACTATCAAATTTACGTTTTCTCAAATTTAATTGGATATCACGTTTGACATTGAAATCCCTATCGAAAATACGTTTTCTAATTTTAATTGGATGTCATGCTTTACATTACAGTTGTATACTTATTTGGGAAATAATTATATAAATAAAATACGTCATGTATGACGTCGAATTCGAGACCTACTCCTCTTTCAGCCAATGATTTCCTTTGTCAGGTAAGGCATGAAATTTCAGACCTGCTACCTCCTTTAAACAAATGTTTTATTTTCGTGATGGGATTGGAAGAATACTTTTCCTATTTTGCGCGGCAAACAAATCCACATTTGCGTTTGTCATTTCATCGCCACTTCCGATTTTGGCTGTGATCAAATCCATAAGCTCCATAAGCATACCGGTGGCTTCACGTAATGAGCCGTTGTCATATCTATCCCTATAGTCTAATGACGCAGAGGAATTGGCTAAGAGTGGTTGGAATTCAGTTAAAAAGATTCAAATTTTTTTGCAGAGACAGTGTTCGAATTGTGTTTTTGATGGTGGAAATGGATTCAGTAGCATCAAAAACCTCTAGAACACCTTAAATTTTGAGGTTTAACAATTATAACTTGGATTCACAAAAATCTTTGCCAAATTTTTTCTAAAATATGACTAGAATTTCAATAACTTTGAGACAAATTCCTCCAACTCAACACTACGGCCTAGTTAATTTTGCAAATAATAAAATATTATATTCATCTAATATTAATTTATAATTTTATTTTTAAATAAGATTAAATTGTAATTAAATTGTGTACATAGTAATTTTATACATTGTTATATCTATCCCTATAGTCAGTTCATTTGTAAGTAGTAAAATATTATTCATTTAATATTAATTTATAAAAAGAAATTAAATTGTAATTAAATTTTATAAATAGTTTAAAAGTCAGATGTAAATAGTTTAAAAAATGCAATTTATAAAAGACGCGTTGGTCAGTTCTTTGAAAAGAAATACTAGAGCTCTTAGAATATAAACAACTTGCCGCAGGGGCGGCGGCGATCAAAGGGGAGACGGCACGAAATTCCTAGCACTATTGTGTCGTCAAAATATTATGCATGTATATATACGCGCTACAGGGACGTACATAAGATTTTGAAAATGGCAAAGTAATGGCTCGCATTACCTAATGGATCAACATTGATAGTGATAATAAGAACATGCTCATGGTCTATGCATTAATTATCTCTCGAGGTTTTTTGATGGCGCATTTTAAAGTGGGGATGCGGTTTTTGGATTAAGTTTTCAGAAATGCAAAGAGTTTTGAGTACACTGGAATGCCGCAAGTAATGGCTTTATAGGGCTTGTGGTACGAACATGAAAGTTGAAGCAATGGCTTTATAGGGCTCAGTCTGGTTCGAAGACTTCATGGACATCTCTCACATGTACTTCTTTGGGGATTCCTCGACCATTATTGATCATATTCTGGAAAAAATAAGATTCTACGTAACACTCTTCAAGATTGGCTAAAACATATTGAAAAGCAATGGACCACTTTTCCGGATTCCATTATACAACAATTGCCCAATATTCTGAATATTCTGAGTTATGTACTGTTTTTTATATAATATAAAACAATCATTTTTTCTGGCTGAAAAGCATATATATAGGAGTAGTCTACCGAGGCTGTAGAATGGCCCGGTTTCCGTCGCCGGCCGGAAAATCGTCCGGCAACGGTTACCGGAAAATCTCTCCACCTCCGCCACCCTCCCAACCCCGCCGATCCGCCACTCTTCTGACATCTTCCCAATTTTCACAACTGACAGAAAAATCAGGCGTGCTGACATCCCAGATTTTTCGGATCCCGATCGTTGAGTTGGGATCGACTACACCCAAAACCGCAGAACTCTTCGACCCTGCTCGGACCCGTGACCGCGACTCAATAGCTCTCGCCCTGCTCGGACCCGCTCTCGCACAATAGCGCCCCCGCTCTACAGCCTAAATCTGTTTCTGAACAGCTAACCCTTCTTTGGACATCTGAACCTGCCTTGCACGGACTCGAGCTTGCACGCATTCTACAGCCTCGGTATGTTCAAACCCTGAGCTTCACCATTTCAAATCAAAAGCACATGAACTAGAAACATTTCGTGAGTACTGTAAAATTCAATCGCAAACGTGAGTACCAGAAAACCCCTGAAGGCAACCTGGATTACAATTGCGGCATGCTCTTCATTGGAAACTTCTTCCTGTAATTTTGTGACTAAAAACAGAGGCTATTGATCGCTAAGCTGCCGACAACCTGGCCAGAGGTTCGAAACGCCCAACCAATCGGATTTCTTCAGCCCACGTGGAGAATAAGGCTCTGATTTAATCTCCTTAGTCTGCAACACGGGCCGATCCCCGCTATTGCAATTTCAGAATTGCAGGTATCTTTGCCTCGTGGACAAAGGACGAGGCACTTGAGACCTCCAAATGGTGAACTCAGCGGCATCCAAACCAAAAATATCGTATTACAAGCTTCCACGCTCATAATTCATTCAGGGCAATTTGCTCCATAAGTACCGCAATGGCCTTCCAGCCCAAGAAAACAACTTCGATTAGCAGATCCAATTTCGGTAACCATGTTGTAAGTCCATAGTATATCTGTCCATTTATAATCTCATGCCAACCTAACTTGGATTCCATGAGTGCGTTGTGCACAACAAGGTTGATCAGGTCCTGCAATCCCCAAACCCTTCGCCAGCGTTTTCCTACTCACGAAATTCTTGTTTTTCTGATAATTACTTTAAAAGATCCTGTAAAGCATTTTCTGTAATCGGCTTATGGGAGAAGCAACACATATCTCTTTCCAAACAATAGATCAATTGGCTTTACCACAGTAGTTTCAGACTGCAGGTCAGATTCAATTAGGGCGGATTCAAACACATCTTCATGAACACAAAGTTCTGTTTCCAACTTTTCTTTGGGATCTTGGTCATCTTCACTACCATCCTCAGGATTATAACAGGATTGTGGTTTTCCGAGACTCCATTTACTCTTTCTCTTGTCCTGCGTGTAAGGTAAATTTTAGGGGATAAACTAGGATCACTGTTATATCACTGTTATGTCATAGAAACAATTTGCTGCAATGATGAAATTGTGGTTGCACGTGATATCAAAGGCATATGTTACTATGACAGGGAGCATCAGATATCTGCAATAGCCAAATAACAATCAAATAATATAATTTCAATGCAAATAGGGTAATGGAACCATTTAATTATTAGAACCAAGTTCTATTTTCTTAAAATGATGAAGATTCCCCACTTCAGATTAAGAAAGATTTTGTTTTACAGAGTGGTGGGATGTATTGGGTTATACAGCCAATTCAAATTTAAACTTTACTATATGCAGCAGCTATCAAACATAAACCATGGATGTTAGCTAGCTTCGGAGCATTGCATCACTTTATTGAATCGATTTCCTATCCCAACTAACAATCTACCATATTGTCCAGCCCGCAAAAAGTAGCAAAGCTGCTTAGGATAACTTTCATCCACCAATTTGATACGCCCATTCCCACAAAAAGAATTGAGTTTACACTATGAAATTCTGTAACTAGGGTTTAGACCCCTGTACTCAGATACTTGTATAATTATGGGTTTATGAGGATGAACCCAGAAATGAAAACAATCTATGCCATGGAAGTGAGCGGAACAGAGGACTTTGATTCAGATTTGCACATGCATTCTGGAACAGGGTAAGCTATAACATCACGGCCTGGTTTATCTGTTCTGTATTCTGGCTGACCAAGTGACTCATTATGCAGTTGCCTGATAATCCTATTGACGTCTTGTTCAGACAATGTTGTGTCAAGGAAGTAAGGAAGCATCTGTCTTTTGTTGGGAGTTATATGCTTTTTGTGACCAGCATATGCCCTGTGGCCCTCTTGATGATTTGTTGAGTGATCAATTGTTGAGTGACAGTTCTTGGATGATGATGAACACTACACTGATTCTCAAAAATTTCATGGGAACAAGACGCTGACCATGATTAGTTTTAGTCATCAGTAAACCACGCCCTAATCCATTCACCTGTTGATCCATCTTTTGAACATTTCATTATCTCGACAGTGAATGAAAGCAAATGGGCATATTTGAGTCATGTCTTTCAAGCTGAAAGACTGACAACGACTTACCTTGCAGACATCACATTGCATTTTGCAGTGCTTGGCACAGCCTTCGATCAGTTGTGCCACTATCACCCTAACAACACAATAACTCTCTAATCACCTTCATCTAAAAATATTATGATGGAGTCCGTTACAATATACAATTCTAACTGCAAGTCAACCTTCCATATCTGGAAATCAATGTCCCACATACAAACATAATTATCGAGGTCTGAAGGTGCAAATGCAAGGGAAGGTGCAACTGCAAATGTGGATACAAGATTTTTTTGATGCTGGGTTTGGTAGGCACTGGTGCAGCCTTATATTTAGTATTTACACTTAACAAAAAGACACATTAAACCTAAATACCAAGTTCTTGTACCAAATTGTGGAAGCCATAAACATGCATTGCTCTTAGCTTTAACATCAAAAATTTAGATGCGGAATAACTCTGATTTTAAGAGCTAAATTAGATCATAACAATACCTCATCAAATATAAGGATTAATGACTCATATCGATGTGGTCTTGGACTCTGTGATTGTTTAGGGATTCACCGTCTAACAAAATAAAGATACTACTAAGTGGCTCCCTTTAGCACAAGATTTTCATTTCTAATTATGTTTTTTTTTCCATTATTTTTAGAATGAATAATATCTGATAATGAAAGCATAATCATCTTCCAGCTGTTAATTGTTCAACTTTTTTTGTACAGCTGAAGCATTAAGTTTTAGTGCTACAGTAAAGTTTCCTAATGAAATCTAGCTGGGATACTATATGAAGCTTGATTGAAATGCTAATTGAGGTTAGATAGTCCCTAATTCCATTGGTTGGCCATCGACAACAAAGAGTTCCCTAACCCCAAGCACAGACAAAGAGTTTTATAATTCCTAGTATAAGTTGTATCACATCTAATAACAAGAATGAGCTAACTATTTGTGTTTTCTGTATGAGACTTCATGCGGAGGTGTGTTATACTTGGATATTGGAAAGGGAACCAACATCTGCGATGTTGCTCTTATATATATATTTGTGTCTTGTGCACTTATTGTACAGTGGCACTAAAAGATGCTTTCTTTTTAAATACTGCAGGCCAAGGAAATTCACACATCTGAATTGTGCTGTGGTTCTTATATTTTGTACATTCATGCAAATTGTGAATGATCAGATGGACTATGCTATTTTTAGGTGATGTATATTCTCTCAAATATCTCTATGTGACAGGATGTTAAGAAGAGAGAGAGTGGGGATGCATTTACTATAACATTTTCAACGTTACATGAAGCTGTATCAGCCAAGCGTCTCTTGCATAGGTTTGCTCTTAAAAATGACTTATTCCTTTAGAATTAATTATGACTTCAGAATTTGTGCCTTTATGGTTCTTTATATTTGGGTGTTGCATTGTCATTTAAGTCATGGACTTAAAACAATGCAATGGCCTGATCCTAATGTTCTAGAAAAATTATTCACAGATCTCTGTAAGCAGGATCAAAGACATTGAAACAGTCTAGTTTCAAGTTAAACTCGATATGACTTGTCAGAGTTCATCCATGTGTGTCAAGAGAAATGTGATCAACTTAGTTGTGCACTATAGCTTATAAGTTATTCCTATATACTAGAGAATCTTTTACGCTATCTGCAAGATCTACCCCAGAGGACTTTCATAGTTTAATATTGATGATCACATAAATTCATTTTAAAAGCCACATTTTTGGCATTAGAACTGCAAATATTCTTTGTTCGGACCAAAAATTTTTCAGGAATGTGGGGAGTACGATTGGTGTGCTTTTTTTTAGCATTTTTTGATATCCCAAAGAAATCTGAATTTTCTGTTGTTTCAGAAATATAAACCAGAGATGGATCAACCTACAGAAACCTCCTTTAATGGTTATTATGTTTCTTGGATCTTCCCCATTTGTTAATCTCTTTAGGGATCAACTTTATGTCATGGGCTTATTGAATATCAAGGTTTGCACTGAACTTTTTGAGTATTAGGAAATAGATAATTGTCTACTTATTTAACATGAATTTATTGTTATTTGTTTTTCAGGTATTTGAAGTGTAAAATATGGTGCAAAACTGGCATTTATGCATTGAAGTGTCTTGCTTTCCAAATCCAGGTCGAGCAGTTATTAAATTTGTCCTTTACAATATGGCAACAAATCATTTAATTCATGGAAATAAAGAAGTGCCTGGAATGACGACAAACAATGAGGCATATTACATTGCCCTTGTTGAAGGATTAAAAGAGGCAAAACAACATGAGGTCAATGATATTGAAGTCTTCACCAACTCGGAGTTGATATGTAATCAGATGAAAGGCATCTATCGGGTTCGGAATGACAATCTAAAACCTCTTCATAAGGAAGCAATAAATTGGAGTTGTCAATTTCAACATTTTACCATCAATCACTTTGCAGATACTGAAAATATGTCCACTAATATAATGTCCAGAGCATTTTTAAGCACATATGTAGATGCCAAATATGACATAGGATCACCATCCACTGCAACAGAAATCATTGATCACCATCAATATAAATCCCCATTGTGTGAATGGGTTGTCATTATCATTTTTCTGGGGTCTATCATAGCAGGGTTCTTTCACTAAAGAAGAACCTATTAATGTTTTATTTTTCCCCAACACGCAATGATTACAATTTTTTGTATAGGAGACAAATTTATGGACAAATGTAATATATTCCATGTACATGGACAAATGTATTTTGAGAAAAGTAACTGGTTCATGATTTTGTGATTATCATCAATACATTATGATGTTGTCTGATCCTTCCAAACACCTTCTCAGATCTTTGTTTCTGGAGAGATATTGATATGCTATGTGATTTGTTCGTTGGTTGTTGATCAGTGATGAAAGGTTTCTTGTATTTAAAGAATCTATCAATAAACAGATAACATGTGTGATGAGCTATTCTGTTGAGAATCTCATTTTTTGAATGGTGTAATAAGAAAAGGATAGGGATGTATCAAACAAGTGACAGTTATCTGAAGAAGAAAGAAGTATTGAAGTTTCTTAGCAGATTCCTTAAAATGGATTTGATGTAACATGTGAAACTCTTAAAAAAAGTGTGATAGTTATCTGAAGAAGAAAGAGGTAGGTTTCATGATGGTATGGGAAGTACTGTTTGAAATTTTATTTTTTAATTTAAATGTGTTTGTTTCCTCCTAGGGTTTTGGAGAGAAGCAACTTGTATCGTTAGGTGATAAGCTCTCTGTTATTTCTTCTCCACTCCTGTGATAGAAATTGGTTAAATTTGTCAAACCAATTGTCTGCTCGACTTGAATTTCTAATAAGAACTTCAACATAATCACCAATATGTGGGTACCTTTTAAACATTGCTTTTCCATTCTCTCTTTAAAAAACAAAAATAGTTGAGCCTCTGCCTCACAAAATTTCATCTTACACCATTGATTTTCTTCCATTGTCTCTGTGTGAATGGAAACTATTTGAACATCAAATGCTTGGTCCTTGAACAACTACCATTTCCCTCCTTCTCTATCCAGGGCATAGCTTCCGGGTTTTCCAGGTATGCCTGAACACCATAATTAAATAAGACCTTCTCTAATACCTTGAGGATTCCAATGGCAGTGAGTGCAGGAATGTTCCCTCTCTTCTGGCCAGCTAGTTGAAGTTCTGAGAGCTGTCCCACTAGCACGATGATGCAAAAGTTTGATAGCCCAACTTTGAACTCTTGCTCTTGGACCACTTGTCATTCTTGGACTAGGATTTGGAGAACATTCTGAGCTACCTTTGTTCTCAGGAAAGGATTTAGCCACTCAGAAAATATTGTTGGGAGATTGCTCAGAACCATAAATCCTCATTGGACTTCTTGAAGGACTAGACATGGAACTGTCCAGCACATTCATTAATACTTCATTACTCGGAATTTGTTGATGTGCTGGAGCTTTTGTATTAAAAATATCCTCTTTTGGGTGAATATGGAAGATAATGATGGCTAGAAAAAGGACTATCAGGCTTCAACACATCCTATTTTACACATTTCGTGCTAATCTTGGGAGACTGCCCTGCACTTATCACACCAGAACCTCCATAGCCATCGAGAATCCCTTTACCAGCAAGGCCTACATCATTACCTACCGCATGAGGCACTGTTGTTTCATCCCCCTGTGGGCACGATACTCCTCCCTAAAAGTCATCGTAAAAGGTATGCAGGGTTAAATTCCAACGCATCTTAAAATTTTGCGTTAATTCTGGGTACTGTATTATATGTTTTATTTTCAAATTTGTTTTCCTTATCGGTATTTGTTAGAATTTCTTGCAATTGTTGATGCTTCCTTTTCTGATTTTTATAACATTCCTTCACCACTTTGCATCTTTATAAAAATATTGCACACTTTGGAAGTGACATCCACCACCATTTCCACTTTTTATAATCATACACTTTCCATCGCCCTCATTTTGTCTTTTTTAACTAATGTTTCCAAATGCTATCAACTCAGATTCTTATCCATTCAACTCAAAAAACTGAAGTGACACCTTGAAATGATCACTTGACAAGCATGCATGTATTTTTCCTCAAGATGATGAATCTAATTGGATTTGAGAAATTTGGTTAATAATTTTCAAAATCTTGGCACTCCTTGAATTATTATGATTATCATTCCAATTGTTAGTTGTATGAATCACAAATTTGAATACCCCCTAAAATTGGATATTAGAGGAAACAACTTTCTTGTAGCTTCTACGATCAAATCTCAAGCTTAACTTTCACTTAATGAAATAATAAAGTTGAAGTGAGTGGCACACCATTGTTTTTCTTCTGTTGGCATGCAAGTGTTCACATATTTGCATAGGAACTAAAGAAATCCTCTAGAGTGGTTGATGGAATTGGAGGGATCATATAGGTTAGTTTTAGTGTTGTTGTTGTTGGGTGATTTTAAAGTTACTTGAGTCGTTGAAGTCACCTCCACTGTGTGGGAGCCTTGTTTTTAGATGTTGGAGTAGATTGTGTAAGTTGTTGGTGGTGAATTTTCCATGTTGTAGAATTTCTAGTTGTAGGGGATCCTATATAAGGTTGAGAATTTCAATTTTTCTTGCTATTAACTGTCCTTGAGTCATAATGATGTCCTGTAATAAAGAATGAAGCACTTCCTATGAAAAATTCTGCTTGTTGTGTATATTGTAGCAACTTGTAAGGTATCCTGTAAAACCCTATAGGTTGTGGGCTTTTTGTTTTTCCAAAATTATGTTTTGAAGAGTATGAAAGTTGAGAATCAATGGATATGGGGGATTATATGGGTGGATAATTTGGTGGGATAACTTAATGAGTATATGGATTGTTTATGAAGTGGAAATGGATGGTTTAATGGATGAAATGGTTTTTACAATAAGTGGTATGGTGGAAATAGGTATGAGTGGTAAGTTATGATACATCAGCACATAGGATCTTAGTTATGCAAAGGAGTAGCTATACAGGGAATTTAAGAATGAAGAATGAAAAAAATATATAACTTGAACACATATATGATGAAACTTATTTTTCAAGAGGAGATCCATGAAATGTTGATTTTGTTGATGTTAGTATGAACTTCAATGCTTGACTAGTTGATGTTGATCTTCTTTTTCCTATGTTGAGGCTTTGTTTTTACAATGTAATGCAGCTTTATTTATGTCAAGGTAAAAGAAATGCTACTACAATAATAGACTTTTCCTCTTCTAGGAAAAAAATGTTACATGTTCTTTTGTTTTACAGAAGAAAGCGCTTCCTTCAACATTTATATAATTCATGTCCCGTCGTGAATGGCCAAGTATAAGAAAATGTTTGCCATCGAAGCTGCATTATTTCCTTCAACCACGAACTTGAAGCATTTTCTCTGGCTACAGGTTTTACTTGTATGACAATTTTTTTATAGTAAGTTTCCTTGGTTTCACTGATGATTTGTGTCCAAAATGAGCTAGAAGATTAAAGATATTGTAATGAAAAACTATCTTTGTTCTTTGAGAACTAATCATAAACTGTCTTTGTCGTTTGAGAACTAATCATCTCATTACTTCTATTGCTTGTAATGTTACCCCTGCTTTTATTACAGGCAACTTTCACAAAATAGATTTCTTATTTAACTATCATCTCATTACTTCTATGTGCTCCTACATAATTCAACTTCTTGGGGCTTTCTTTTTGTTATTTATTACATGTAGTGGTCAAGGAAAGGCCAAAATAGGCCCCACAACTCATGGTTAGGGTTTATTGATTGATAGAAACTCTATTTCAATTCATTTTCTTTTATTCTATCAGCCCTTTCATTCAACTTTGCAAGGGATTTGAGCAGGCTTCCTACCAGTTGCAGGTTTGTGAGATCTTTGAGGGGAGATTGAACATTGTCATAATCAAATTCAACCACTATCAGAAAGCTGAAGAGGCAAGGTCTATGCCCGTTCCACATGGTTATCTTCCCCTTTTGTGTTGTATGTTTTCAATAATGAATAAAATAAAAGGTTCAATCTGATGCATGCTGTAGAATGTTCAATGGTCAATCTCCATCCCCCCATGCTAGTGGATCCACACAAAATGGTAGGAACAACATGGATGTAAACGTAAGCAAGTTTCTCTATGCACATGCCATAACTTTCAATGTTCTCCATTCACTTTATTGGTGTGATATGGTTACTGCCATCAACAATGCTCCTAAAGGATATAGAAACCGCAAGAATGACAAACCCAGAACCATATCACTTGAATAGCAAAAAGCCAAAACCATAATACTCTAGGACAATGAGATTGGGTCGTCTATGGGGCATTCATTGTATCTAATAGTTGGAGAAATGTTAAAGGCAGTCCATTGGTAAATGTTCTTAGCCCGTCTGTTAATAGTGCAGTCTTACTTGCATCCCATGATTACTCAGATTGTTACAAGACCGGTGCTAATATTGCAAAACACTCACTAAAAACCATTCAGAAATTGGGTCACACAATGTCATTTGAAGTCATAGCTAATAATATTCAGGATACACATCCTAATATATTTTGGTTTGAGCATCTAATCCACACATTGAACCTCTTGATGCATGATATTAATATGTTGAAGAAACCTAATTACAAGTGGATTATAACTATTTATTGGCACCTATCCTGCACCATTTTGCACCAATTTGGATCTCATCTGTGGAAACTAATGCAAGATATCTAAGACAGTTCGTTCATCATTTCTGAGGCAGATCATACATCACTTTCTGAGGTAGTTCATATGATATTTGGATCTGTTCTTGAGCACTAAGGTATATACGAATCTGAGGCTACTAAGGTATATACGAATGTTGTTACCCTTGCTTTTATTACAGGCAACTTTCACAAAACAGATTTCTTATTTAACTTCCATTCCAAATGGTAACAGTTTTTAAATTCATTTCGAGTATTTTATCAAAGGGTTTTGCAAACACATTTTTTTTTAATGTTTTTTAAAGAAATATACCTCTTTAATCTGCACTACACTATAGAGGGAGGGTTATTATAGTTTTGAGGGATTATAACCCTGTAATGTGCAGTACAGTAAAGAGGGAGGGTTCTTGTGCTTTTGAGGGAGTATGCCTCTGTAATCTGAGGGAGGGTTCTTGTGCTTTTAAGGGAGTATATCTTTGTAATCTGCAGTGCAGTAAAGAGGGTTTTGCATATCTCTGTAATCTGCAGTGGAGTAAAGAGGGTTTTGATTCACTGTCGTACTTTGGATTTCGTCTTAAAAGAACCCCTTTCAGCATTTTTCTTGGCCTTATTTATCTATCAAGGTCAGGTATTCAACATTAAGTTTGGTCTGATCTCTTTATTGTATACCACAGATTAGTAAACTCTTCTATAAATAATCTCTCACAGCAAAGAAAGGAAATTAAGTATTGGAAGATGTCCGAACTGCCGACACAACCTCAGGCATTCCTCGTGCTGAGAGGAAGAGACAACGTATTTGATGAACATAAACAACAACAACAATTTTATTATCACCATCACATTTCAATTATGAACATTGTTGAAAGTAATTTAAAGACAAACATGTGGACATGCACATTTTTCTTGCATTATTTATGGCACTTGTTCAAAAATAACAAATCATCATCCAAGAATTGTCACTCAACAATTGATCAATCCAGTAAGATTCACCTTACATACATCAAAATTTATTGTTCATGTATCATTAGTGATGTGCAAGCGGAGAAATCAGATTTCACATCCCAAGGTTTTGGGACGGTTGGAGAGACTGGATTATAAAAGCATACATAGATGCAATTATAATTTCAGTTCTGCTGACAATTTCATCATAGTATTGTTGTTTAAATGCATGAATGGAGGGAAGAAAAAATTCTGTAAGATTCAGCAGAAGAACATTGTGTGGCAAAAATTTTTGTGCAGAGCAGGGAGCTCAGGGACATGTGCTCCTCCAGATGCAGTTGACCCTTCAACTCTTCCTGATCGGGAAGCTGTTTCATTAAGCTCATGTGGGTTGCAGCTAAATGTGCATAATTTATTGGGGCAACTGCACATCATCAAACACATAATAATCATACCAGATATAAATTTAACTACTGGCATTTCCATTATAAAGGAGAAACAAATTACAGTCCTTTAAAGATTAACACCCTACCTGAAGATATTGCCGTTGTACTCCTTTGATACCTGCAACCAAACAAATACACAGTTAGAGTCAAAACCTCAATAGAATTGGGTTGTAACATCAAAATAAAACCATCAAGCATTGTTTCTTACACATAATATAATGCATGGACCAAAATCTGAAGATCATCCATAGTAAAACTATTCTCATCAAGTAATACATGGTAATGAGTAAGGTAATTCATATATTGGAGGTGCTGATTATATCAACCCTATTCGACATTGGATAGAGCATGCATTAAATTAATTAAATGCATAAAAGTAAGTGATTTGTGTACCAGATTCTCCTGCTAATTTTGTTATTGTGAATTAAATGAAAAGTGTAAAAGAAGAGAAATTAAAGCTACCACACTTAAAACAGTCTTTCAGTTTATAAACTCAGAAATAGTACTGCCTGCACAGATAGAAACTAGAGAAACCAAAAAACAAAAGTCCACCCCAGTAGTCAATGATAATTAAAGCCCTTCCCAGAAGATACTAATATTGGGCTCCACAAACGTGGACACTCACATCAGTTCCTCATTTTCCGGAGAAGTTAGAAAAAAATGTCATAGTGCACAATGAAGCAGTGTCAAGTTAGTGGTTCAGGTCATTAATTGACAAGAGGAGGGATCATGTACAACACAAATGACATAAGGAAGGCATCAAAAGCATGGACAGCACCATGATTTCTTATGTAAAGGAGACAAATGTGTTGGTTGGTATGGACATATTTTTTATTTGTGTACTTTATAAAACTACAAACTTGTATTTATGTAAGCATTGAAGGTTATAGAGTATGGCAGGATGCATAATGTATTGGTTGGTATGGATGTAAGGGCTTATTTGTTTACAAGGAGAAAAAATAAACTATAGCCTCTTGAAGTGATTCATTATGTCCATCTAAACAAAGACATGATATGCAGATCCATGATGGAAAGATAATAAATTCACACAAGCATCCAATGTATCAAACATTGACACTTGAATATGCAATACCAAGCTTTCAAGTGGTATTAGACCTGGGCATGGGCAAGTTTGTAATCTTCTTCAAAAATACCAAATCAGGCCTCAAAATTCCAAATAAGGGGTTTGATTTGTGTCCATGAACAGATTATGACAAAGGTATTTTTACAACAACATAACAATGGGAAAACATAAATATACTTATCATATGATAAAGGGCCACCTGATGACGCCATAATAACCTAGCTTATCTATTCTTTGTGCATATCTCATTGGTTCCCACTAGAGTTGAATTCCTTCTGTAGATGATCATTCATGGTAGAAGATGATGCTTCTCCACTTATTCTATAGTTACCTAGAAAAATGTCAAACGTTATCGCAAAGAAATTTTCTAGAGCATCAAGGTATATGTACACACACAATGAAAGAGTGTCAAATGTACCTGGCATGGCAAGTAAGGTTGGATGGTCTTGCATCTCCCTTTGGTCTTGGGTTATTGCCATGGTTGGGGATTGTTGCATTGCTATAAAAATAAACATACCACATGTTAAAGAATAGTGATGATTAAATAGTTAAATCTAAAATCATGACTATATTCAACACATGAAACTAACCTGGAACCATAGAGACGGCATTATTTGATCGATGACGTCCTCGCTTATTGAAGTATCGAAACTCAAATGGTTCATATTTGATGGATCAACATTTAAATCAATTTCCAAACCATTGTTTTTTCTGCTGCTTCTTCTTTGCTTTGTGGGGCTAAGGAAACTCTTCTTCCTCTTCAAAGATGGATCAAGAGATTCCAATCCAGGTGTGAAGTCAAAATCAGTAACGTGCAAATTATTGAATTCATCCAACATTTTTTTAAGCATATCAGTCAACTGGATTGTCCTCGCCAAAGTAGTAGGAGGATTATCTAAAATGAGATGTGTATAGCTAAACAACTCCTCCCTTGCCAAATGAAGTGCCTCGGCATCTTCATGAACAACATTTGTGGCCATAAGAGTAGCATCGACATCTTCATCATGGTTTTGAGGCTCTATATTGATCTCAGGTGGGTCATTGCATATGTTATCCTCTGCATGCTGATGAATCAATGGATTTGAATTATCCGATTGGAAATACAACCAATTAACTTTTATGGCATGCTTGCAAATGTTTCCACGGATAGACAATGGACATTCACACGTTATAAAATCCTTACGATACCAGGTGACAAGGTATTTTTTATCTCGATCTGTCTGACTTCTCACCCAATAAGCACGAGTTATGTTCTCATGAGGACAACAATCAGTATCCATAATTTTTCTTGCTCGTTCCACTGATGATTCTAGTTGTTTTTCTCTCTTGTAGTTGTTTAGAAATCCTTCTTCTTTTAAGATTTCCTTGAACCGATAACAAGGTTCAATTGTTGTTAGTAGCATATGCAATAACCAATCCATCCTCTGGGCACATTTTTTCCTTCTGTCAGATAGAAATGTTGTTTTTAGGTAACAATGGTATGACTCAACAGCATTATTGGTCTCCTGATTTGCATGAGGAAACTCTCGACAACCTTTCACCCACATACCTGATTGCAAATAGAACGATGTCAGTCTCACTATATCACCTTTATAAAAGGAAAAAATGCATATAGTATGAAAAAATGTTTACTTACGAATCTTATCTCCAGTGACCCAATTCTTGTTGAAATAGTCTAAGAACTTCTCTTCATCTGCAAACTTGATAAAAAATTGATTGATTGCATCTTCCACTTCATAATTGAGAGTGTGTTTCATGATGAAACCTAACTCACTGAACATCTCTTTGGCTTTTATGGAACTAGTGGCCAACCGATTGACATTTTTCAACCAAGCCCTCCGTACATGCCAAACGCATAAGATCACATCACAACCTGTGATCCTCCTGCCATATTCAATGCATTTTAGTCTGGTATTTTTAGAAAAAATGCAAGTTTGGTTATATCATGACAATATTAAAGTTACCTCAAGGCACTGATTTCAGCCAGTGCATCATCAACCATGAAAGCATTGACTTTCCAATCAGGACGGGTTTGGAAACACTTGCGCATGAGCTGCTCCAGCCATATTGCAATATCATCTGATGTGTTTCGTGATGCCACGACCCATGCAACAGGCACCCCGCTTTGTTGTTCATCAAATGCCACGAGTGTATACAATTGATACTGTCATTTTCAACATTACATAAATTCAAATACAAGTTATTAATCATTTACAATGGATACAACTTAAATAAATATATTCAATAAATCATTGGCATATGACTTACCCCATATTTGTTTGTGTTAAATGTTGAATCCATGGCTATTAAGCTATTGTGCGATAGCTTGAACATTGTCTCCAACATCCACTTTGTTTGAATCCCTGTTATAAAAGGGACCTCCACACCATTGGGCTTTTGGTAAAAGAAAAAATCTTCCCGATGCTTTTGATACCAAAGGTTTACACTCATTTCATCCTTTTTGTGAAGTTGGTAATTTCCCTTCGCCAACCTATTATAAATGTTTACAATATCTTTCCTGCATAAGAAGAAATCTCTATCTCGAGCTGCCACATCGATGTCAACATGTCTCTTAATGTGTGTTCTATACACTACATCAATAGGCACTCCCAAAAAGAAACAACTCTCTACATATCCAACAATGTCCCTCGAAAGCTTTGGCCTAAGCAAGGCCCTGGTCTCACCTGAAGTGTCACCTTGACGATGACAAGCCCAACCTTCCCCATCTTCATGTTCATATATATTGAAAGTCAATATTGCTCTATCAGGAATTTCATGCATAACTTTCACAATAAAGTGGCATTGGCAACCCCTCTTCTGCACAAATGATGTCCTTCGTTTAGCTGAAATATTTCGTCTTTTGTCCTCTGGGCCAAATGAACAATGATAACTAAACCAAAAATTTAAATTGTTAGTACATACAGAGAAAGATAACCGTGGTTTCAAAATATCTAAACAATATATATTTTAAATACTCACATATCATATTGAAATGCAGCAGTAGATCTTTCTTTTGGTTTACCCTTTGTTTTTCGTACGAATTTACATGGAGCAATATGATTTTCTTCCTCTCCTTTGATAAAGTCAGCAACTCGTCGTAACGGGATTACAACAACACGATCAATACCATTGTTTTTTGTATTTATTTCTGCCCAAACCAAGTCTTTACTGGAGAAAGTCATTTTGCCTTTGAGGTCTTGCACCTCAAGATCCATGATATATTGCCATTTCTTTCGCTTGCCCATTTTGAACTAATCTGGTCAAACAATATGCAAGGACATCAAAACCAAAATTTCAATCTTAGCAAGTTATTCAACATATATATAAATATAAAACCTCTTTTATGCTTTTTTTGAGGTCTAAAATATCAATCACTCACTTTTTTTGAGGTCTAAACTATCAATCACTTTTTTTGTGGCATTCAATTCCTTTTTTTGAGAGGACCAAAATCAACCTAAAGATCATCAAATTTGAACATGGAAAAATATGGTTTTGAAATTAAGCCCACGCATGTGCAAATTGTGAAGGTCGGTTTGGGGTAAAATAATCAAATTGAACCCCTCTCCAAATCCTATAAAAGGAAGTCCCCTCCATCATCATTACACACATCTTTCTCTCTCTGAAATGGCCACAGAAGGAAGATAGCTCCAGCAAAGGAGGAAGGGCATGATTAGTGTCTTGATTGGGCTACTTGATGGACTGAGTTCCTCTGGCAGAAGGCCAAGCCCGTTAAAGGCAATTTTGGGCTTGTTTGAAGACTATTCTGGGCTTTTCTATTTCATATTACAGGTCTGAGTTATTCCTGAAGATGACCGCACACATAATGAAAGAGCTGGAGTGTTTAGGGTTGAATTTATGGTGTGAACACTGAAAACTCTCTCCCAAGAAAGCTGCATCTACAAGAAGTTCCTCTCAAGCAGGCCGCATACCTTATCCTGCTTAACAGTAGGCCGAGAAGACAATCTACTGCCCTGGCAGACTGCAGACCTATTTTGATTGGCATGGAGATTTATTCAGGGTCTGGATCAAGCTCAGATTAGAAGCTGAAGGAGAACAAATCAACATGAATGGAGGTAGCAGTTTTAGTAGGCTGTTTGAAGTGTATTGGTAAAGGCTGTAACATTGAGCTTCATGCCCTAACCAGGACCAACAAGCAACAGAACTCCAGCTGTTATAAACATAAGATATGATATTCTCATGCAGTCTTGAGTAATAGAAGAATGGTTGACCTGAGAAGAGACATTGAAAGGTTGCTTAATTTAGGTACTGCTATGAACTTTGTTCTAGAAATTGCTGATATGGCAATAAATTTAAAGAGTAGGAGAGGCAAGCTTGCAGGCCAAATAAGTCCATGCTCAGTTTAGGTGCTGCTACGACCATAATTTTAGAAATTGTTGATATGTCTAATAAATCTAAAGAGTAAGAGAGGCAAGCTTGTAGGCCAAATAAGCCCCTGTTCATTATAAATGAGTAAGGGAGCACTTGTAAACTCTAACTTCTTGTATTCTGTGGCTTGTTCTTTAATTTGTCAGACATCTAAAAAGCATAAATTAGCAATCTCAATAAATGAACCACCTAGGAAATGAGAACAAGAGAAAAAGCCACAGATGAACTCCCATTATCCGATAAATATCTGGACTCTGCCCATGAAAAAGTTCAGTGCAAACCTTGATATTCAATAAGCCCATGACATAAAGCTGATCCCTAAAGAGATTAACAAATGGGGAAGATCCAAGAAACATAATAACCATTAAAGGAGGTTTCTGTAGGTTGATCCATCTCTGGTTTATATTTCTGAAACAACAGAAAATTCAGATTTCTTTGGGATATCAAAAAATGATAAAAAAAAGCACACCAATCGTACTCCCCACATTCCTGAAAAATTTTTGGTCCGAACAAAGAATATTTGCAGTTCTAATGCCAAAAATGTGGCTTTTAAAATGAATTTATGTGATCATCAATATTAAACTATGAAAGTCCTCTGGGGTAGATCTTGCAGATAGCGTAAAAGATTCTCTAGTATATAGGAATAACTTATAAGCTATAGTGCACAACTAAGTTGATCACATTTCTCTTGACACACATGGATGAACTCTGACAAGTCATATTGAGTTTAACTTGAAACTAGACTGTTTCAATGTCTTTGATCCTGCTTACAGAGATCTGTGAATAATTTTTCTAGAACATTAGGATCAGGCCATTGCATTGTTTTAAGTCCATGACTTAAATGACAATGCAACACCCAAATATAAAGAACCATAAAGGCACAAATTCTGAAGTCATAATTAATTCTAAAGGAATAAGTCATTTTTAAGAGCAATCCTGTGCAAGAGACGCTTGGCTGATACAACTTCATGTAACGTTGAAAATGTTATAGTAAATGCATCCCCACTCTCTCTCTTCTTAACATCCTGTCACATAGAGATATTTGAGAGAATATACATCACCTAAAAATAGCATAGTCCATCTGATCCTTCACAATTTGCATGAATGTACAAAATATAAGAACCACAACACAATTCAGATGTGTGAATTTCCTTGGCCAGCAGTATTTAAAAAGAAAGCATCTTTTAGTGCCACTGTACAATAAGTACACAAGACACAAATATATATAAGAGCAACATCGCAGATGTTGGTTCCCTTTCCAATATCCAAGTATAACACACCTCCGCATGAAGTCTCATACAGAAAACACAAATAGTTAGCTCATTCTTGTTATTAGATGTGATACAACTTATACTAGGAATTATAAAACTCTTTGTCTGTGCTTGGGGTTAGGGAACTCTTTGTTGTCGATGGCCAACCAATGGAATTAGGGACTATCTAACCTCAATTAGCATTTCAATCAAGCTTCATATAGTATCCCAGCTAGATTTCATTAGGAAACTTTACTGTAGCACTAAAACTTAATGCTTCAGCTGTACAAAAAAAGTTGAACAATTAACAGCTGGAAGATGATTATGCTTTCATTATCAGATATTATTCATTCTAAAACTAATGGAAAAAAAAAACATAATTAGAAATGAAAATCTTGTGCTAAAGGGAGCAACTTAGTAGTAAGTATCTTTATTTTGTTAGACGGTGAATCCTTAAACAATCACAGAGTCCAAGAGCACATTGATATGAGTCATTAATCCTTATATTTGATGAGGTATTGTTATGATCTAATTTAGCTCTTCAAACCAAAGTTATTCCGCATCTAAATTTTTTATGTTACAGCTAAGAGCAATGCATGTTTATGGCTTCCACAATTTGGTACAAGAACTCGGTATTTAGGTTTAATGATGCTTTTAAGAGAAATTTGGGAGATGAATCATGACACCCATCCTGGAGGTTGAACAGGCCTTTTGTCTGCATTTCTATGTTTAGCAAGCTTGTCTACCTAGATTGATAGGATTTACATAGGTCTCTTCTTGAATTTGCTATGTACAGAGATTGCAATTGATGCAGGTTGATGAAGTCTAAGGAGTAATGGGCAAGTCCATAAAACTTATCAAAAGCCTGATTCTGGGTGCCAAGGCCTTTTCCAAAGATCGATCTCCCAACGAAGACAATGGAAAAGAGCAATCTGTAAGCAATGAACTTCATCTCATGCAATTGTGTCTTTGAATACGATGGAAAATTGAAAGGAATTATAGCAGATCACTCTATTTTTTATTTATTGTAGATAATTCATTATTGTGTGTATCTCATGTTGAACACAATAATCAAGATGCTGTAGATGATATGGGTTTTGAATGAAAGCTGAGAAATAGTATTTAGTATCAGGGGAAATTTAGCAAGCTTGTCTACCTAGATTGATAGGATTTACATAGGTCTCTTCTTGAATTTGCTATGTATAGAGATTGCAATTGATGCAGGTTGATGAAGTCTAAGGAGTAATGGGCAAGTCCAGAAAACTTATCAAAAGCCTGATTCTGGGTGCCAAGGCCTTTTCCAAAGATCGATCTCCCAACGAAGACAATGGAAAAGAGCAATCTGTAAGCAATGAACTTCATCTCATGCAATTGTGTCTTTGAATACGATTGAAAATTGAAAGGAATTATAGCAGATCACTCTATTTTTTATTTATTGTAGATAATTCATTATTGTGAGTATCTCATGTTGAACACAATAGTCAAGATGTTGTAGATGATATGGGTTTTGAATGAAAGCTAAGAAATAGTATTTAGTATCAGGGGAAATTTAGCAAGCTTGTCTACCTAGATTGATAGGATTTACATAGGTCTCTTCTTGAATTTGCTATGTACAGAGATTGCAATTGATGCAGGTTGATGAAGTCTAAGGAGTAATGGGAAAGTCCAGAAAACTTATCAAAAGCCTGATTCTAGGTGCCAAGGCCTTTTCCAAAGATCGATCTCCCAACGAAGACAATGGAAAAGAGCAATCTGTAAGCAATGAACTTCATCTCATGCAATTGTGTCTTTGAATACGATGGAAAATTGAAAGGAATTATAGCAGATCACTCTATTTTTTATTTATTGTAGATAATTCATTATTGTGAGTATCTCATGTTGAACACAATAGTCAAGATGCTGTAGATGATATGGGTTTTGAATGAAAGCTGAGAAATAGTATTTAGTATCAGGGGAAATTTAGCAAGCTTGTCTACCTAGATTGATAGGATTTACATATGTCTCTTCTTGAATTTGCTATGTACATAGATTGCAATTGATGCAGGTCGATGAAGTCTAAGGAGTAATGGGCAAGTCCAGAAAACTTATCAAAAGCCTGATTCTGGGTGCCAAGGCCTTTTCCAAAGATCGATCTCCCAACGAAGACAATGGAAAAGAGCAATCTGTAAGCAATGAACTTCATCTCATGCAATTGTGTCTTTGAATACGATGGAAAATTGAAAGGAATTATAGCAGATCACTCTATTTTTTATTTATTGTAGATAATTCATTATTGTGAGTATCTCATGTTGAACACAATAGTCAAGATGCTGTAGATGATATGGGTTTTGAATGAAAGCTGAGAAATAGTATTTAGTATCAGGGGAAATTTAGCAAGCTTGTCTACCTAGATTGATAGGATTTACATAGGTCTCTTCTTGAATTTGCTATGTACAGAGATTGCAATTGATGCAGGTTGATGAAGTCTAAGGAGTAATGGGCAAGTCCAGAAAACTTATCAAAAGCCTGATTCTGGGTGCCAAGGCCTTTTCCAAAGATCGATCTCCCAACGAAGACAATGGAAAAGAGCAATCTGTAAGCAATGAACTTCATCCCATGTAATTGTGTCTTTGAATACGATGGAAAATTGAAAGGAATTATAGCAGATCACTCTATTTTTTATTTATTGTAGATAATTCATTATTGTGAGTATCTCATGTTGAACACAATAGTCAAGATGCTGTAGATGATATGGGTTTTGAATGAAAGCTGAGAAATAGTATTTAGTATCAGGGGGAATTTAGCAAGCTTGTCTACCTAGATTGATAGGATTTACATAGGTCTCTTCTTGAATTTGCTATGTATAGAGATTGCAATTGATGCAGGTTGATGAAGTCTAAGGAGTAATGGGCAAGTCCAAAAAACTTATCAAAACCCTGATTCTGGGTGCCAAGGCCTTTTCCAAAGATCGATCTCCCAATGAAGACAATGGAAAAGAGCAATTTGTAAGCAATGAACTTCATCTCATGCAATTGTGTCTTTGAATACGATGGAAAATTGAAAGGAATTATAGCATATCACTCTATTTTTTATTTATTGTTGATAATTCATTATTGTGAGTATCTCATGTTGAACACAATAGTCAAGATGCTGTAGATGATATGGGTTTTGAATGAAAGCTGAGAAATAGTATTTAGTATCAGGGGAAACTCTGAATTTTGCCTTATTTTCTCTGATGTATAATATGTTATTAGGCCTTTCAGAATTTGTAAATGTAGCTTTTGTTATAGCCCACTACTTTTTTTTCAAGAAATAGTCATCGACAAAAGAATATCCCCTAAAATTTACCTTACACGCAGGACAAGAGAAAGAGTAAATGGAGTCTCGGAAAACCACAATCCTGTTATAATCCTGAGGATGGCAGTGAAGATGACCAAGATCCCAAAGAAAAGTTGGAAACAGAACTTTGTGTTCATGAAGATGTGTTTGAATCCACCCTAATTGAATCTGACCTGTAGTCTGAAACTACTGTGGTAAAGCCAATTGATGATAGTTTAGAAATTGGACTATCAGAAACTACTTTTTTTTCAAGAAATAGTCATCGACAAAAGAATATCCCCTAAAATTTACCTTACACGCAGGAGCAAATGTCCTTGTGAGAACAGAGAGTTCCAGGATTGTGAGGAATCCTTGCTGGAGGGCTGCTATGCCTTGAAAGAAAAGGGAAATAGTACTATTGGGGATCCAGATGCATTCAACAGGTGGAAAACACATTGAATCCAAAGAACGATAGTCTTTGCTTGAGCATATATATCAGCAAATGTGCTTGTGAGAGCATAGAGTCCACGGTTTCGAGGAATCCTTGGTGGAGAGCTACTATTCCCTGGATGGCATTTGGTTGTGCCTATGGCCGTTTAAAACTCTTAAAACTCTCGTCTTTTAAACTCTTAAAACTCTCTTCTTTTCTATAGCTACTTTATCTTTTAGTAGATGGTGCTGAATAGGCTCTGTTTATTGTTTGCACATTAGTGTGTTGGATGATGTTTTGTTGGAGTTCTATGCTGTGTTGCTGTTTCGAGTTTAACAAAGAGAGATTGGGTGTGTGTGCCAATATTATCTATAGTATCTGTGTAATTTTGGCCGAATCTGCCCTAAGATTGCAGTCCAGCTTTTCATTTGTAAATCAAGGATTTACACCTCTGTAATAAGTTTAGTTATGTATTTATATGCACGAATAAAATCTGCGTCTTAATAAGCACTGGGTTCAAAAAGAGGAATTTTGGGTT
>APFE030555272.1:1744-29618 GCA_000404065.3 Pinus taeda | reverse complement strand
ACTGATATAGACACTGCCTTCTTAGGAAAATATGAGATCTTTGCATTTGCCAAAGCAGAGCATATTTGGACCTCTGACATCTAATCATGAAAAATGAAACCTATTGGTATAGGTATCCAACACATTCACTGAAGAAACTACAGTAATCATCAGTCAAGGATGCAGTAATGATAGCTCTTTCCTTTGTAAACTAATGCAAATGAAAATTAATCAAAGAGAAGATCTCCAATCTGGGAACTAGACAACAATAGTCAATGTTCACTACAATTGTAGATCATTCTGTTCACACCCAAGCAAATACTTGAAATGACAGTTCAATTAACAAAAAAAGGAACAACAATGAATCTATTGAAAAGATAGAACAAAAAATCTTAACCTACAGGAATGAATTAAGCAACAATCATAACCAAAAGGGATTGAACAACAATCGTTAACTAGCAAATGAACTGAACAACAATCCAGGAATGGAATAGCAAACCATTTTCAGTTGCAAATAATAGTCTCACTATTCAAATACGAATTCAATATAACAGAGCAAGTAAATGAAATGTCAAGGGACAACAGATTACCGAATCAAGAAGGTAAAGGAAATCAAACCACACATGACTTGTAATTAGAAAATAATGATACAGAAAGCAAGTGATCGACTAAGGTTGGGTCCTTAGCCACCAGGGACACATTGCTGCGGTTACTCCAGAATCAAATAATGGAATAGCAACAAAGTTTATGTATTAATCATAAAACAGTTACAATGATCGCTCTTTAAAGAGAGACAATGATCAAAGTTCAGATTGCAATAACAAATTCTATAAATCAACAATAATCTACCCCTTGGGCTAGCAACACTGTCCCTTTTTATAGTGGCTGGGCGGAAATACCAAAAATATAGATATCCTTAAGGTAGTGATCCCTTAGGATCAAAGGATACTGAGGGATTCACCATATCTTTAATCTTCAGTTATCTTTTCGTCTTCTTGCGCTGATATTGTGTTTCTTCTTCCTTTTCCTAGCCCATGCGCTCTAATCTCGATTCTCGTTTGGATGTGGTTTCCTATCAAAGGGACAACAGTTGGTTTTGCCTTGTCTTTCCTCTGAAATGGCAATCTTCCATTTTCTTCATTTTTTGCATAGAAAAAGGAAACAATTAGTCATTTTTCATTAATCACAAATCTCTTTAACTCTATTGTAATCCTTTATCATATGCCCATCTTAGAATGCAAATAAGTTATGAATTAAAAGATAAAGAAATAAGTGGCAATTACATACCTTTTCTAATGCTCAACACACCCCCCTGCTTACCCATTTTCATGCCCTCATGAAAACATTGTAATTGACATGCAAGGCAGTTAGGGAATAGGCTGGAGAAGGATTTTCAGTCAATGGTCTAAAACCATGATTTCTAGCTAAGACTTCAAAAATATGCCCTGTCTGACCTTTAGGCAATTCATATAAGGCTCTATACCCTGGTGCAAGATACCAGATAATTGGACTTCGAAACCTACAAACTAACCAAGACGGATCTTCTTTCAAGATGAGGTCACCATAGATAACCAAGAGGTTAGCAGCTAGCTTAAAATTCTCATAATTGAATGGCTTTCTATTTTGGATATTCTGATTAGAAGTCTGGTATTAGAATTTGGCTACTGCTACGGCAAGGTCTTTGATGGTTAGGAAATATTCTACCACTTGCCAGATGACTGCTATGTGAATAGGTCCCAATGTCTGGATCACACCCTGCGTTCTCGTTAAGCTCCTATGTTTATTCCATAGTTTCAATGGGTTTCTAGTTTCACCCCTTACCCATAGATCTAACCCATTGTCCTGTCTCTGGAAGGTATTGTAGGCTTTCAGCCACTTTATCTGATTAACAACAAAATAAATAAATGCCTGAAGCTGGATATCACCCACAAAAGGGCTAGGGTTCTTTTCTATTTCTCCATCTAACACAAGATTGTGCAAATAAAACTCACATAACAATCGCTGGAATTTCACCCTGTAATGCCTACAACAGTTTATGAAATCATCAATAGTTTTTATCTCTATAGACACTCTTTCCTTGACAGACTTAATTTCCAATTGTAAATATCTTTCTATCAAAAATAAAGCATAGGTTTTTGTAGGTTCCCTAAATGCTAGGACATTAGTATACAAAGAACATAAGGTATCCATTTGATTCATAACTGTGTCTAGTCTATGGGTTACCTTTTTGACTTTTTCCTCTGCCCTTTGCCATCCATCGAAGGCCTTGCTTTCCGATGCATTGATGTCCTTTCACTGCTGTTGTAACTTATGATATTTCTCTTGAGGAACAGTTTCCTCTTTGAGTTTTTCTATCATTTTTTGGGCTTGTGCCAAATATTTTTGTAGAGTTGCTATCCTCAGGTCATTATCCACCATGAAATTTTTGGGTTGGAGATTTACTTGGATCTCCTTATTGTGACACCTGGTTTTTATAGTTTGTGTTTCCTTCTCACGAACTGTCTAGTTGGTGGTAATGCTAGAGGACACTACCTCTGTCTGGACTTCCTTACCATAGACTGGTGTGTTTTCTATTTATGCTTCTGCATTTGTAATAGCCATATGATGTTCCTTGCGGTCCTAAATAATAACAGGTTTGACTTGAGTCCTCTTGGTCTTCTTCTTAAGGGGTTTTGCTTGGGTGGCTGTACGCTTTGCCCCAGGGGTTCTTTTTGAATTCTTCCCCATTTTTAGGACTCTTATTTGTTGTTGAAGTTGTTTAATTATATTAAGCAATCTCTATTATTCCTTTCGCAACTTTTTAATTTCATTTGTTTTCTTAGAAGGAACAGTTGTTTCTTTTCTTGGGCCTGGGCTTTGTACTTTAGGGATTATACCCTCGCCTTGGCCAATTTCCATGTTTCCTTCTTGGAACGCTTCTTCAGTGTTTTGTTGATCAGGTTTTTCAAGGGTAGAAACCCTAGTTTGTTCTGCTGTCTCTTGGGCAACTTCTTATTCTATTTCTTCTTCATTGTGAATTTCTTCGGGTGTATTCTGACTAGGAGCAGAGTGTTCCTGAGATTGTTCTTCTTCCTCCTCCTCATCACCCATCTCCCCAAATACACTCTTATCATGACCATAGTGTTCTTGGGACTATTCTTCTTCTTCCTCCTCATCACACATCTCCTTATATGCACTCTTATCATGAGCAGAGTGTTCCTGCAGCCCTTCTACGGTATATGGGTTGAGTGGGCTGTGAGGTTCGACATACTCACCCATATTGGTCAAAATTTTGGCCAATTCATATTCTTGCAGAGGGTTTTGTAGTGGACTTTCGCTGCATTGCTCTGCTTCCTCCCGTTCTTCCTGATTGGATTTCTCTGTTTCCTCTCCCGGTTCTTCTTCGTCGTTTCCTTCTAATTCTTCTTCATTTCCCCTCCTTCAATTTGTGGGGGTTTCTCATCTTCTGAGTCATGTATTTCCACAGGTTGGCTACTATTTCCTTAGGAATTTCCCAACATTCCTCTGCTTCTTGCCAATCTAACAGACTGTCTTCGCTTCGGTGGTCTAATTTATGTGCTAGCAATGTGTTTTCGTTTTGGGGTTGGAAAGGTGAGTCCCCCATCTATCGAGAAAATCAATTCTTCCCAACTACTTTGTTGTTGGGAAAGACTATAATTGACTATCAACCGAATTAAACTGTGATGGCTTACTACTGATTCTACATGGCGAGATTTTCTTATACTTCGAGCAACATCATGCAATAAAAAATTTAAGAATGCAGGCAAATTCACAACACATTTTTGTTTTAACGCAGCTAACAATTTGAGATGGCGTGGTCTTACCACGTCTTTTCTTCCATCACAAGTGATGTAGCTCTGGATAATTCTAGCCAATTCCACCCAAGCTCTCCCAGGGTTGCCGGCAAGACTCCTTTTACCTTGACATTAAGGTTCTGCCCTTCATCCCAGAAGATGGTTATAGCATCATGCAGTCTCACCTTTTTCAAGGTCGATATTGGTCCAACGGCTAGCAGCCCTGAAACTTCAGCAATTATCTCATATGTTACTACTATTTGTCTCCCTCCCATCATGGAATGATTTTCCTGCAAATTCTGCAGAAATTCAATTGCCACCATCTCATTAGATTGTTGTAGATGGTTAAGGTAGGCTATCCACCCTACCCTTACTAAGATTTCAAGTGCAACGTCAGAGACCATTAACACCTGTGGCTCGCTACAAATTGTTCTTCCTCCCATTTTGTTCAGGCTTAGCACACTATGAAAAACACAGAGATGATGATGGAACAACAAGCTGTTCAAATTTTTAGCTCACTGTTGAAAAACACAGAGAAGACGATGGAACAACAAGTTGTTCAAACTTTAACTCACTGTTAATTTTTACAGAGCAAAACACATAAATGGTGTTGGAACAACAAGCCATGCATGTTGGGAAATACAATACCATTAGACTTCTTATTCCCGATTTTTGATGAAGTCATAGTACCTCTAAATGATGAGTTGACACATATGCCAGTGAATTATGGAGATCACCAGCGCCCCCCTAAAATGTGATAGGCCATCCTCAGATGGAAAATAAAGGAGCAACATGCTAAACTGTAATCATACAGTGGAATAAAGGAATACCGTATAGATCGATGACATGTTCTGGATGTCTATAGCTCGTCCCACCAAATAGCTGCATGACCCTTTAATTTGGTAGCTGCAAATTTCATCTTCTTCTTGTCATCAGCTTCCTCTTCATAGTCAAAATATTTTTCTAATGACCTGATCCAATCCATTAGCTCATCTACATTGAGACTCCCCTCATACATAGGAATTTCCACCTTTGATTTTCCTCCTATTTTCGCCAACATCTTAATAACTCTGGTAGTTTCATTTTCCTCCTCTTCTTCTTCCTAAGAATATTCTTCTTTAGCACTGTCATCCCCTTCATCAGGTGTTCTTCTCTGAGCAGTCTCAATTGTTTCAATCCTCGTATGCAAACTTCGGATCTCCTCCAGCAGAACTGCATTTTCTTTCAGTCTTCCTCGACAAATTCCAGCTCCTCTCCTTGACAACATTTTTACTATAATCAACCTTAATCTCTCTGTGTTATGATACCACAATTGAAGCAGGAATCAATTATTTTGAGAAATATCAACAATCGGCCCCACGTTTTCCTTTCCTTTTATAATCAAGCCTTCCACTTCTCTGCTTTGATTTCCTTAATATAAGCCTGACAACAGATCTTTCCTTTAATAGAGCCACTCGGTGGTACACTGTAGATCACCTCACCTTTGATTCGACGGTCCACGTTATATGATAATCGCAATGGCAGTGCTTAGGGCTCAGTTCATATATATGAAACATTGCGATGCGATATAGTCAATGCTGACATCGTCCATCGCATATTGTAGGTTTCCAATACTCTAGGCCCATTCCCTTTCCAACTGAGATATTGCGATGTGATAGATCACTATCGCACATCACATTGTCTTACGGTCTCAAGTCCGATCACACACCAATGTTTTATTGTGATGCGATGTTTCGGTGATCGCACATCGCAACTCCTTATGGCCCAAGGTCCATCCCTTTGTAAACAAATATTACGATGTGATATGGGATGATCCAAAGGTCGACGGGATTTTGCACCATTGGTTGGAACTGAGATCAACGACTGGGGTTTAAGCGGGTTTCAATACTGTTATTAACAAAAAAGCCTATGATTTCCGTTGAATTCAAAGTTCTATATCATAAAGCATAAAAACTGAGAAATATTTGATTCTGTCTCGAATACAAATAAACATAAGTAAAATGAAAGTTCACACAAAATCGATATATATATATATATATAATCTTACATGGCATCAATTTATCAAGACTATCAAGTTTACAGAGTCTCGCCCTTCGGCTCAATTACAATGATTTTAAAGGACCTCTATTTAATATCGATGTCCTTACTCTATTACCCAACTCTTGCTTCACTCAATCCTCTCTCATCTCTGCCAATCCCCCTACATTACATTTTTCTCCTTTTTATCAATCCAATCCCACTCTAACTACTCAATCTCTAGTTTTAAACATTCTAACAGTCAATCTCTATTTTCAAGCTCTATCACACACCTATGCTAACAACTTAGCTTTGGATCTAAAATAGGACAATTTCTACTTATTACAATAATGAAATACAACTCATTTCTTGAGAGATCCAACCCTCTCAGTAAAAACTGACTTTTGACCACTTAGGTCAGAGAAATTCAACTTGTTTACTGACAACATGTGAACATACATTCACATTGTTGGCTAAGTCCAAATGTTCCTGCATCACATAAATTGAAGGAAGAAGTAGGTTATTCAATGAAAGGACCTCAACCAAAAGCAAAATTCAAGCAAGTTAAGGGTATAGTTACCTTGAAGTCAAAGCTTGATGTGGTTGAGTTGGATAGGCACTTGCTTGAGGATGTGATGAAGGTTATTGAGAAGATCATAGGAGTGAGGAAAATTAATGAGGAGAAAGCCTCACCAAATGAGAAATCAATGGGACTAAGTTTTGCGTAGGTGACTGTAGAGCTGTAACTAGGGTCTCTCACACCTCTAATTATCCCACATTAATAAGTCAATCTGGGAACGTTTTGTTATTGCAAGGAGTAGCTCCATCCGAGGCTATTTGTCCGAGTAATGCTCAGTAGTATAGTGTTCTAAATATTTCAAAGGAAACAGATGCTAAGCTGTAAATAAACTAACCCAAAAGATAGAATCACACAAGGCAGTTGATCAGTCAAGGGTACGGAAGCAATAACCCATCCCTTTAGAAACTGATGAAGAAAGGAAATTAGAGCATGGACTTATAGGTCTGGGAGCTAAGCAGCGTCTTGCTGAGGCTCACTACAGCCTTAGGCCTTCTCTCACACCAAAAACAACAAAGGCGGTTAATAAAACGGTGGAAAGTAAAATGGAACAGCAGTCTGGAAATGGAACAACAATAAATGGAACAGCAGTAATAAAATGGAACAACAATCCTCATCCGTATGTACATGTTCTATACTACTATAGCAATCTGAGGATAATGAATGATATGACTATGTGTCTGAACGAAGTAATATTGCTTTCAAGTCTCACAAATACTATTTCACATGGATCTAATAACAATAACATTCATACCAACATTCTGTTACAGCGATAGCCGAAAGATGCATTCAAATAGATCCAATTGTACAGTGCAGAGACATGAGATAAAGAAATCATTCAGATATCAATTATAATGGAGCATAGTATATCACATAAAAGATGTATCAGATTACTTAAATAACAGAAATAAACAGACCACACACAAATCACCGTATAATAATACAAAAGCAAGTGTCCTTTGGAGCCGGGCCCTTAGCTGCTAATGGTACACTGCCTTAAGTTACTCCAGATGCAGAGACGAAATGAACACCAAGTCTTATATTAATCGCATCAACAAAAGTATAACAAAGTCAGGTCTCAGCGAGACTCAATGATCACAGTTTTTTTTGAAACTTAGAATCATAAAAATAGTCATCCCCTTGCTCAATGGTGTGGTGCCTTTATATAACAGAAATGACGGAGCTATCTAGATAATCAAAAGATAAGTTAAAGCAGCGATCCCTCAGGATCAAAGATCCTGAGGGATTCGCTAATCGTTCAATTCTTCTCTTTTCCTTCTTGCGTTCTCCGACCTGGTATCCTGCATTCTTTCCCTGGGCTATTCGGCTCTAATTTTGCTTGATCTTTTCTGCATTGGGTTCCCTGTTGGAGGGACAACAGTTATCTTCCCTTTGCTTCTTGCTTTCTATCAACAATCCCTTGTTTCCACGTCTTCCTGCATAGAAAACGTCAATTATTAGCACTTGAGCTTCCTTTGTCTATTTTCGCACATTTTATCAAAACCCTTTATCTTCTTTGAACTCATAATTCAGAAAAGGTTAGAATTATTATTGAAAAACCACTAGATTGCTTATCAAAAGCATACCTTCCAAGTGCTCCACACACCCCCCCTGCTTACCCTGTTTCATGGCCTCATGAAAACGTTATAGTTGACATGCAAGGCGGTGAGAGAATAGGCCGGAGAAGGGATCTTGCGAGGAGGCCGACAACCATGATGAGCAACTAGATGGTCAAAGAACTGATCTATTTGATCTGCAGGCATCTCATATAAGGCCGGATATCCCGGTGCAGGGTGCCAAACAATTGGATTGCGAAATCAATATCCCAACCAGGATGGCGCTGCTCGCAGAATCCGTTCCCCATAGAGACTCAATCGGCTGGCAACCAGCTCAAAATTCTCATATTTGAAGGGTTCCCTGAGCTGGATGTTTGGGTTAGAGGTCCGGCATCGAAATTTTGCAGCATCGATGGCAAGGTCTTTAATAGTCAGGAAGTATTCCAAACTATTTCGGATCAAGTCTTCATGCATGGGACCTAATATCTCAATGACACCTGGGATCCTCATAAGACTCCTATGCTCTCTCCATAGCGTCACTGGGTCTCTAGGTTCAGCTCGTACCCATAAATCTAAGCTATTCTCTTGTCTCTGGAAGGTGTTGTAAGCTTTGAGCCACTTCAACTGATTAACCCCAAATGAGATAAAGGCTTGGAGTTGTATATCGCCAACAAAAGGGCCAGGATTTAAATCAGTTTCTTAGTCTAGCACAAGATTGTGCAAGTAAAACTCGCATAATAACCTTTGAACTTTAACTCCATAGTGCTTGCAACAGTCTATAAAGTCATTAACAGTGTTGATGTGGATAGGTGCTCCTACCCTAACGACTTTTATTTTTAATCTCAGATATCGTTCAAGCAAAAACAAAGCATAATTTTTAGTAGGGGCCCTACAAGTCAAAACGTCGTTATATAAGGAACACACGGTGTCCATCTGCTTAACAACACTATCTAATCGACGAGTTACCTTAGCAACCTCTCCCTGCTCCTTCTGCCATCCTTCAAAGGCCTGGCTCTCAGACTGACTGATGGCTCGAAGTTGTTGTTGGAGCTCTTCGTATCTTTCCTTGGGGATCGTCTGTTCTCGCAACTGCTCAGCTTCTTGCTGAGCCTCCTTCATCATTTTATGCAAGGTTCTGGTTTTTGGGTCCTTTTTCCACAAAGCCGTAGAGGCTGGAAGTTTAACCTAGACCTTTCTATTACGTTGCTTGGAGTTTAGGACCCGAATTACGCCCGAGGGTGGTGCTTCTGTTTGGACCTCTTTGCTTTATGTTTCTTTCTTAACGCGAATAAAGGGTTGCTGTGGTCCTCCTGCCATCGGAGCCTCTTTCTATTCCATTGGAATGTCCATTCGTTCTCCAGGGCCAGATGGAACAGCAGTCTGTCCCTCCATGTTATTTGGAACAACAGTTTGTTCCTCCATGTCATTTGGAACAACACCCTGTTCCTCATTATTATTTGGAATAGCAGACTGTTCCTTGGCAGTAGGTCTCTTGATGGGGTTTCGACCAACAAAACGGGTTCTTGCTGCCGTGGTCCTCCTCCTTTTCCCTGCGGTCTTTTGTATTCTCAGACTGGCTTTCAACATTCGAGTTTGCTGCCGTAGTCTGGCTATAGTGCCCAGCAACCTCTGCTGTTTCTTTCTTAATTTCTTAATTTCCTTTGCCTCAGCAGAGGGTTTGGCCCTTGAGCTCGTTCCTTCTTCATCTGGGATATCTTCTGGTGTCTTGGGGACATATTGTCCCTGATTGTTGTCTTCTTTTTCATTATCATAACCAGGTAGGTTTTCTTCCCCTGCCTCTTCTGCATGCATTTCCTTGGGTAATTCTTCCTCCGAGGGACTGTCAGGGACACCTCCTGTGTTGGAGGGCTAGCCATATTCTCCCATATTGGCCAGAACTGCTGCCAATTTCTCCTCACCTGGAGGGTCCTGCAACGGGCTACCCCCTGGCTGTGCAATTTCTTCTTCCTGATTGCCCTGTTCGGTGGCCTCTTCTCCCTCAGAGTGTTCATCTCCTTAGTTGCTCTGTTCGGTGGCCATTTCTTCCTCAGATTGCTCATGTCCTTTTTCAATTTCTCCTTCCAGTTGGTCAGTCTCAGCCTCTGATTGCTCAGCATTCCCTTCGGAGAGTCCTCCTTCCAGTTCTGGAGGTTCTTCCACAATTTCGATTGGCTGGGCCGTGGTTCCCTGAATCCTTTCCAGCCTTCCTCGTATCCGAGCCAACCGGGCTCACTTCCTTGGTCTTTCAGGTTGGTTGGGTGTGCCAGCAGGTTCTCTTTGTTCTTCTGGTCATTCTGGCGTACCGGAGGGTTGTTTCCATTTTGAAGTAGCATGTCTTTCTGCTGCTGGCTCCTTGTGTCTTTCCGAACGTTCCGGCGTGCTGGAGGAATGTTCAAGTTTTGGGGGTGGTACAGCCAATCCCCCCTCGACTATTTCAATTTATTCCTCCCAAGTGCTTTACTGTTGGGTGAGACTGTGGCTCACTATCAACCGGATCAGTCCATGGTGGCTGACAACTGCATCTATATGCTGGGCCTTCTTCAGGCTTCGGGCCGTGTCATGTAGTAGCGAATTTAAAAGTGTAGGGAGATTCACAGAGCATTTTCCTTTTTAAACAGCCAAAAGTTTTAGGTGACGAGGCCTTACCACGTCTTTTCTTCCTTCGTAGGTGATATAACTTTGCACTGTATTTGCCAGCTCGGTCCAGGGTTCCCCAAGTGTTTCCGGCAGAACTCCTTTCCCTTTGACTGTCAAGCTTTGGCCTTCATCCTAGAAAATTTCCATAGCTTTTTTCAATCCTTCCTTCTTCAGCGTCCATATGGGTCCAGCAGCTGGTAATCCTCAAACTTCTACGATGATATCCTCCGTAACCACTATCCGCTTTCCTCCTACTACAGAGTCGTTTTCCTGCAAATTCTGCAGGAATTCCAACGCTACTGCTTCGTTTGATTCTTGTAGGCGGTTGAAGTAATTCAACCATCTTGCATTTTCCAGGATTTTGCGAGCAGTAGCGGAAACTGTCAGCTTGTGAGGTTCGCTTCGGACCATCTTTCCGCCCATGATTCAACTCAGAAATGGAACAGCAACTGTTTGCGGTATTTGCGATGCAGAGAGGATGATCGATGCCAATTTTTGGAAAGGATCACAGAGCATGCAACGAAAAAAGGATCGTGGACGGCAATCTCCGTAGGATGGAATCATCATACCGTTAAACCATGGAATTATCTTTCCCAAATGGTGTGCAGCCACGTAATCCCTGGAGTAATGAGGTTACCTCCCCCCCGCGATCTGATAGGCTTCCCCCAGTCGAAACCGAGGCAAAAAGGTAGATCACGTTTTGTATAAGAGCCTGCGTGATATAATGCTGAACCGGGGGATTGGACATCTGTCAAATGTACGAAGTCTCCAGTAGTCATTATCAGTTCCGTTGCCATGATCGGTGGTAATAAATATTCATGCGATATATATATCGGGGTGTGACATATGATTTATGCAAAGGATATAAGAGACAAAAAGATTTAATATCATACCTGTTGGTGTAAATATTACGACTTCGATGCCATTAACAGAGCTCTACTGCCAACAGGTGTTCATAACCTTGGCAGAGTTTTTTATTTCACCCTCCGGAACCATGATCTTTTGTGTATATTCTGAAGAGTGCTTTGTCAAAATGCAGGCCATTATGCCGGCTTCGTAACCAGATAGCCATAATGCCATTCACAAGGTAGGCACGAAACGTGGTCAGGCCGGCTCGTGATGAGACCCCCTATTCCAAGGTTTGCTTGTTAATTTACCTTCGAACCATATCCCTGGTGTGGTGGCCGTAATGGGAATGCCACTTCGCTTCCATCCTTATGATCATGGTAGGCTGGCTCTGAAAGAGACACCCTATCCTGCATTTGACAATTTCCATATTTTGTTTTTGTTTTTCTTTTGCAGAGCACCTCTCTTTTTTGTTTATTTCCACATAAGGGTGGTTCCGCACTCCTTAAGAGCGGGCAATGGTGGAAGAATTCTTATAATCCCAACAGACAGATATAAATCGTTTGCTCTTATTCCTTAGTAATAATCAAGAAATATTTTAGGGAAATCGTCATGATAAAAATCACCAAACCAGGGTTCGGGAATAAGACAATGACAGCGGAGATGAAAAGTTAATGTCCTTCCTCTTGTCCTCTTATACATACTGGCTTCGTAGTAATAGCGATTTATGATATGCTGATTTCGGTATATCATGGTTTATGTTCATTGCATAAATTCATTGCTGTATCTAGAAGAGTGAGGAGACCATGGTCGCAAAGCATCCCAATAAGGGCAAAAACATGCTGATGGCATTCTTTGAGAGAAGAATCCATTCGTAAGATACCATTTTTTTGAGAGGAGCAACGAAAAATCGCAAATGTTGTTTCTTCTGAGAAAGGAACAGCAAAGGCACTCAAATGCTGTTCCTTTTCGCAAGGGATCAGCAAAAACACACAAGTGTTGTTCCTTTTCGCAAAGGAACAGCAAAAACACACAAGTGTTGTTCCTTTTCGTAAAGGAACAGCAAAAACACGCACATGCTGTTCCTTTCTGCAAAGGAACAGGAAAAACACCCAAGTGTTGTTCCTTTTCGCAAAGGAACAACAAAAACACGCCAGTGCTATTCCTTTTTGAAAAGGAACAGCAAAGTCACACAAGTGCTGTTCCTTTTCGCAAAGGAACAACAAAAACACGCAAGTGCTGTTCCTTTTTGAAAAGGAACAGCAAAGTCACACAAGTGTTGTTCCTTCTGAGAAGGAAAAGCAAAATCTCACAAGTGTTATTCCTTTTTGCAAAGGAACAGCAAAAATACGCAAATGTTGTTCCTTTTGAAAAGGAACAGCAAAACCACACAAATGCTGTTCCTTTTGAAAAGGAACAACAAAAACATGCAAGTGTTGTTCCTTTTGAAAAGGAACAGCAAAATCACACAAATGTTGTTCCTTTTGAAAAGGAACAGCAAAATCACACAAATGCTGTTCCTTTCGAAAAGGAACATAAAAATCACACAAATGCTGTTCCTTTTGAAAAGGAACAGCAAAATCACACAAATGTTGTTCCTTTTGAAAAGGAATAGCAGAATCACACAAATAACGTAGCAAAAAATACTGAGAATGAAAATAGAGAATCAAAAGAGCATATATACAGGATGTTATGTACAAGTTATGAAAAAAATGAATTGCTTAAGTTATAGGTGAGGAATATTTCGCTTCCTCTCCTAAAATTTCCAAATCAGTATCTTGTCGTAGCTGCTGACAGAAGGATTCCCGAGTGAGTGGCTTTCAATAGAGACGAACTCGGTGGCCATTTACTTTGAACGCATATCCAGAACTGTCAATTGTGATCAGGGTAAGGGTCCCATTTTCATGTACCTTCTGGATTTCGTATGGTCCTAACCATCGAGTCTGGAGTTTCCCTAGGAAGTCCTGAAACCGAGAGTCGTATAACAGAGCCCAGTCTCCTTCATGAAAGACTTTATTCTTAATAAGTGCATCATGCCACTTAGCTCACTGTTGTTGAATTAATGCTGTGTTTTGTAATGTAGAGAGCCTAATTTCATCCAATTCATTAATCTGTTGTAGTCGATTGATTTGTGCCTCACTCAGATCTAGGCCGACTTCCTGTGCAGTTCGTAGCATTTGGATTTTGAATTCTATGGGGAAGATTGGTTGTTTTCCAAACACTAATTGATAAGGCGAATAGCCTGTCGTACTTCTCCATGTGGTTCTATAGGCCCACAGTGCCTCAGGTCGCCGAGCGGCCCAATCACACCTATGCGATGCAATATTTTTTGTTAAAATTGATTCTATTACCTTATTACTACTTTCTACTTGCCCATTTGCCTGCGGATGGTATGGGGTAATGATCTTATGTTGGACATGATAATTGTTAAGTGTTGCAGCTAATTTATTTCCAACAAATTGTGGTCCACCATCTGTGATTACTTCTCTCGGAAGTCCATAACGTACAAACAAATGGAACAAGAATTGTATTACAGATTCCTCTGTAGACTTAGGCAATGATTCAGCCTCGACCCATTTAGTAACATAATCAGTCGCCACCAGAATGTATGTCCTCTGATTTGATGGTGGATTAATGGGTCCGACGAAGTCAAGAGCCCATCGTTCAAATGGCTCAATGACCAATTGTGGTCTGAGAGGCATTTCATCGGCTTGGCCAGGTTTTCCTGCTCACTGGCAGCTGTCACAGGCTTGTGCAAATTTTTTCGCATCTTTGAAAATTGTAGGCCAATAGTATCCTGTCTGTAATACTTTATGTGCTGTTCTTTTTTCAGCAAAGTGTCCCCCGCATGGTCCATCATGGCAAGCTTTTAAGATGTCGAAGATCTCATCCTCTCGAATACACCTCCTGATTTGCATATCTGCCCCTGTATGGAACAAATGACCTCCAATCCACGAAAATCGAGTGCTCTTCTGAACAATCTGCTTTCATTCCTAAGGGGTTAAGTGTTTTGGTAGCTTACATACTGCAAGGTAATTGGCGACATCAGCATACCAGGGTGTTCGAACAACAACAACAAATAGGTGTTCATCAAGAAATTGGTCTTCTACCACTGCTGTTTCAATTGATTTCGGTATTCGTGAGATAAAATCGGCTACAGGGTTTTCCTTTCCAGGTCGATCCTTGATTGTGATATCGAACTCCTGCAATAAGATCAACCATCTAGTTATTCTAGCATTCGTAACAGGTTTATTTGCCAAATATTTGATAACAGAATGATCTGTATATAACACAACAGGATAGCCTGTAATATAATGTCTAAATTTGTTAACAGCATGTATTACAGCCAGGAATTCCTTTTCAGTAACAGTATAATTGAGTTCGGCCGAGGATAAATTTTTGCTGATATAGTAAATAGCATATGGCTTCTTATCCTCTTCTTGCCCCAGGACTGCACCAATTGTTGTATCCGAGGCATCAGATGAGATTTGGAATGGTAAATTCCAGTTTGGTCCTCGAAGGATTGGGGCTGTTGATACCAGCTTTTTCAATTCCTTAAAAGCCTGGTCACATTTCTCTGTCCACAAGAAATCAACTTTACTAGTTAGAGCATATAGAGGTGCAGCAATACGTGAATAATGTTCTATAAATCGTCTGTAATATCCAGAAAATCCAAGGAAACTGCGTACCTCTCTTTGAGTAGTGGGGGTAGGGATGAGCAAAAGAATCTAAATTTTTGCAGGGTCTACCTGGATGCCAGCTGCTGAAATATAGTGCCCTAGAATGAGCCCTTCTGTCATCATCATGTAACATTTTTCGTGGCTCAGGCAAAGTCTGGTAGCGATACAATGTTGTAGAACTTTTTCCAGGGTATCCAGAGCTGGGTCAAAATCATCTCCATATGGTGTAAAGTCATCCATGTACACCTCACATCCGTCGTTTATTAGATCTGCAAAGATGCTGAGAACAACCCTTTGGAATGTAGCAGGGGCATTACATAGGCCGAAGGGTAGTACTCGATAGGAAAACGTTCCCCAAGGGCAAGTAAAGGTAGTTTTATCTTGGTCTTCAGGGGCAATTTGGATTTGGTTATATCCGCTGAAGCCGTCCGGAAAAGAAAAAAATTTATTTCCTACCAAAGTGTCCAATACTTGATCTATAAATGGGAGGGGAAAGTGATCCTTCTGTGTGGCCTTATTTAACTCCCTGTAATCCACGCAAATCCTCAATTTTCCATTTTTCTTGGGTACCACCACTAGGGGAGAGACCCATTTACTGTCAGAGATGGGGTAGATAAAATTAACATCTAAAAGTTTCTGAAGTTCGGCTTTTACTATCTCTTTTAGATGGGGGTTGAGTCTTCTTTGTGGCTGACGAACAGGTCTTGCATCCTTCTCTATATAGATGTGGTGGGTGCATAATTGAGGATCAATCCCCTTCATGTCAAGGTAATCCCACGCAAATGCTCCCTTATATTTTTGTAACAGATTAACAAGCTTTATTTCTTGATCTGGTGTAAGGTTGGTGTTAATATTTAGAGTCTTACCAGGTTCAATTTCCACTACTTTGCTATTGGCAACAACAGTCACTGGTATTGTTTGGTCATGTGGATCTTTTAAAGAGTCTTCTTCTAGCTCGTTATTAAACGCTGCTTCTATCATAAAACACTACATGTGTGTTCTAGATTCAGTTTGAATAATGAAGTTGTTGATGGCGTCATCTTCTATTTGATCTTTAAAATCTAAAGCCTTCTGTACAGTCAATGGAGATCTGATGTTGTTAGTAAGATATGACACAGGATAGTGATTAGTTTTGATCATCGGCAGGCTTGGCTGTGCTGGAGGATATAGAACTAGATTTTTAACATCTGGTCCTTTAGTTATGGTCATGTTTCCCTGTTGGCAACCAATGTAGGCATCGGCAGTAGCAAGCCAAGGTCTTCCTAGTATTAGCGGATGTCCATCTAGTCGCGTTTTTGGATTAATTATCAGGAAGTCAGTGGGATATTCCCAGGAGTCTACAGAAACCATGACATCGTATAGAGTACCTTCTGGTCGAACTACAGATCGATCTGCCAATTCTAGCAAAGTAGAAGTAGGTTCTACTGATGTGATGCCAAGCTTTGGCAGGTGGAAGTTGTCAAAATATTGATTGCAGCTCCCAGGTCGACTAAAGCGTTAGTCAGGGTTTGACCATAGATTTGGACAGTTACAATTGGGTTTCCGGGATCTTCGTATTTGATACGTGTCTCTTTTCCTGATAACAGGTCAGATAAAGTACCAACTACTTGGACTCTAGGGTTAGTAGTTGTATTCCTCCTTGATTTTTTTATGCACGGTTCTTTTATAGTTTTTGCGTATATAGGAATATCTTGTATGGCTTGGAGGAATGGAATTTTTATGTACAAATTTTGTAACTCTCCCAGAATGTCAAAGTCTGGAGATTGTACTGGTCGTGGTAGACTAATTGTTCCGGGAAAGGAGGAGAGGATGTACTTGCTTGTTGATGGGTCTGCTCTTTATTTGCATCCTTTTGTTGTAGCGGTTGTTCTATTGGTAATTGATCTTCAATGTGAACTATTTTGTCTCCCTCTGTTTCTATTATACGTCCAGATCGTAACTGAAGATCATTGCACTCCCTTAGGTCAGGTCCAATTTCTGATGTTTCCATGATTTGGAGGGATTGGATTGGGTTGGGCTGGGAGTTGCAGTCTCAGATTAGACTGGGGGTTTTGTTGTAAGGCTGGCAGAGTTGGTTAAGGGAGTGGAATAGTTCCTGTTGACTGATATGTCGATCTTGGCCAATTTGTCTGCCAGGGTGAACCTTGTGAAGTAGGGGTGATCCATTGTGGAGGATATGAATTATTCTGCCAATACGGTGGGGTATAAGGAAAATTTGGCCAGCCGAATTGGCCTGTCTGATTCATCCATGGGTTTGAAGAAGGAAACGACTGTGATGACCAGTTTGGAAATGGGGGTGTAGATTGGTTTTTCCACATACCATATTGCTGAGCATTATACTGTGGAGGCTGAAAAGAAGAAGTTGGGTCCGAAAACATACCTAATTGCCTAGGTTTCCATTGGTGACACTGGTTAACAAAGTATGCTAGCTCTGGTTCTTCTTCTGCTTCTTTGTATACTGCCTTCAGTCCAGGAAGTGAGGGGAAGCTTTCGGTGAGATGATCTTTCGTACATATGGCACATGTTTGAACTGAATCTAGTGGAAATTCCTTGTGTCTATGTTTTCTTCTGCATCGGGGGCAGAAAATTGCCAGATTTTGTTCCGCCTCCATCTGCTTTTGCCTAGCCTGCACAATATCAAGCTGTGTAGTTAATGTCCCTAGAATATCAGTTTTAAAATTTTCTAATAAATTCCCAAGTTCTACACGTGTTACTCCTTCTGTTGATATTTTGTTATCTCTAACAAACCAGTCGTATTCTGTTGGTTTTATCCTTGTGCTACCTCTTGAACTCCTGATGCATAAATTAATGATATCAGCTAAATTCTCTTGGTAAATATCCCCTTTTCCCATGATATTCAATGTTTCAATCCACTGTTCTTTCATACCTCTAATTAATGCAGTTTTCAACACATTATCAGGCAGAGGTAATGATGCATAGGGGGATCTCTGTAAATTATACTGGAAACATTCTACATATTCCTCTAGAGTTTCATTTGGTCTGGCTGTCATTTGGAAAATTTCATCTTTCAGTTCTCTTGACCTACAGTAATCTTGATATTTCTTGAGAAAGGATTCTTTCATTTGCTCCCAATTGTTTATGACTCCACCACCTAAACCCATAAACCATCTCAGAGCTGCTCCCTTCAAAGTGGAGGGGAACAACTTTAATTTCTGGGGGTCAGTGGTGTAATCGTACCCTCTACATAACACGTCGAATTCGAATAAGAATGCATCAGGGTATTCTGATGTGAGTCCATGAAACGTTGGGATGTGTTGAAGAGGAATCGCCTTCATGGGTGCATTTGCAGCAGAATCTACTATAGGATATTGCAATGTAGAAGTTTGAGTATTTGGCTGATTCTGCGCCATGGGATCAAATATGTGCCAATAAACTTTCGGAATTTCTAGGAGGGTGTTCCTAGGTTGAGAAGGGATGGCCTTGGCAAGGGCTGTTTTAATGACACTTCCCTTATCTGGGATTTCTATCTGAAGGAATGGGGTTCCTTCAATATTAACTCTGGCTGCGCTCCCCTTATTTGGGCTGTTTAACAGCTGAATTATCCTAGAAGGAGACCTTGGTTCCTCTATTTCCCCTGTTTCCCCTTCTCCTTCACAAAGGTTGCTTAAGTTCCCTTCCTGCATAGAATTTTCAATTTCTTGATAGTCCTGTTCATCAGTCTGGCTATGTACCTCAGCGAAGGCTCCAGATGGTGATGTTGTAGCTTGAAGGGAACTAGTAGGCTGCTTAGAATTAATTTTTCTGAGGCCTACTGACGGCTGAGATTCAGTTTTCTTGTAGATTTCGTCTATAAAGGTTGTTCAGCCAAGGGTCACCGGTCCTTTGGATTTTTCAGGTTTGGCTGGGGGTTTGATATTCTTTTCTAGCTTTTTCTACTTAGTCATGCACTCTAAAAACTACTAAATCCTATCAACCAGCAATTCTGCTAAGAGAGCGGATGGTGGAGCAGGGCTTTTACATGCTCCATACGCAGGTTCTTACCTTTCGTTTTTAAAATCCAACTCCCCCCTAGCAGATTTGTGCACTACTCTGTAAAGGGCAAATGGCTATTACTCCTCCCCGGAAACGACGCCAAAATGTAGAGCTGTAACTAGGGTCTCTCACACCTCTAATTATCCCACATTAATAAGTCAATCCGGGAATGTTTTGTTATTGCAAGAAGTAGCTCAATCCAAGGCTGTTTGTCCGAGTAATGCTCAGTAGTATAGTGTTCTAAAGATTTGAAAGGAAACAGATGCTAAGATGTAACTAAACTAACCCAAAAGATAGAATCACACAAGGCAGTTGATCAGTCAAGGGTATGGAAGCAATAAGCCATCCCTTTAGAAACTGATGAAGAAAGGAAATTAGAGCATGGACTTATAGGTCTGGGAGCTAAGCAGCGTCTTGCTGAGGCTCACTATAGCCTTAGGCCTTCTCTCACACCAAAAACAACAAAGGCAGGTAAAAAAAATGGAGGAAAGTAAAATGGAACAACAGTCTGGAAATGGAACAGCAATAAATGGAACAGCAGTAAAATGGAACAACAGTAATCAAATGGAACAACAGTAATAAAATGGAACAACAATCCTCAATGAATTATGGAACAACAATCGTCATTCGCATGTACATGTTCTATGCTACTATAGCAATCTGAGAATAATGAATGATATGACTATGTTTTTGAACAAAGTAATATTGCTTTCAAGTCTCACAAATACTATTTCACACGGATCTAATAACAATAACATTCACACCAACATTCTACTACAGAGATAGCCGAAAGATGCAATTCAAATAGATCCAATTGTACAGTGCAGAGACATGAGATAAAGAAATCATTCAGATATCAATTATAATGGAGCATAGTATATCACATAAAAGATGTATCAGATTACTTAAATAATAGAAATAAACAAACCACACACAAATCACCATATTATAATACAAAAGCAAGTGTCTTTCGGAGCTGGGCCCTTAGCTACCAATGTTACACTGCCTTAAGTTACTCCAGATGCAGAGACGAAATGAACATCAAGTCTTCTATATTAATCGCATCAACAAAAGTGTAACAAAGTCAAGTCTCAACGAGACTCAATGATCACAGTTTGTTCTGAAACTTAGAATCATAAAAACAGTCATCCCTTTGCTCAATGGCATGTTGCCTTTATATAACAGAAATGATGGAGGTATCTAGATAATCAAAAGATAATTTAAAGCAGCGATCCCTCAGGATCAAATATCCTGAGGGATTCGCTAATCGTTCAATTCTTCTCTTTTCCTTCTTGCGTTCCTCGACTCGGTATCCTGCATTCTTTCACTGATCTATTCGGCTCTAATTTTGCTTGATCTTGTCCGCATCCGGTTCCTTGCTGGAGGGACAGTAGTTATCTTCCCTTTTCTTCTTGCTTTTGATCGACAATCCCTTGTTTCCACGTCTTCCTGCATAGAAAACGTCAATTATTAGCACTTGAGCTTCCTTTGTCCATTTTCGCACATTTTATCAAAACCCTTTATCTTCTTTGAACTCATAATGCAGAAAAGGTTAGAATTATTATTGAAAAACAATTAGATTGCTTGTCAAAAGCATACCTTCCAAGTACTCCACAATCTTTTGTACAGATGGCGCATGTTTGGATTGCATCCAGTGGACACATCTTATTGCTATGCTTCTTCCTACATCTGGGATAGAAGATTGCCAAATTCTGTTCTGCCTCCATTCGCTTCTGCTTGGCCTGCAAAATATCCAATTGTGTAGTCAGTGTCCCTTGTATATCAGTTTTAAAATTTTCCAATAAATTTCCAATTTCCACACACGTTACTCCTTCTGATGAGATTTTATTATCTATTACAAACCGATCATGTTCTACCGGTATTACTCGTGTGCTACCTCTCGAGCTCTTGATACATAAATCAATAATGTCAGCAAAACTTTCTTGATAAATATCTCATTTTCCCCTGATGTTTAATGTTTCAATCTATTATTCCTTCATGCCCCTTATTAATGCTATTTTAAACACGTTATCAGGTAAAGGCAGTGATGCATAGGGAGATCTTTGTAGATTATACTGGAAACGTTCCACATACTCCTCTAATGTTTCATTTGGTCTAGCTATCATCTAGAATATTTCATCCTTCAGTTCTCTAGACTTGCAATAGTCATGATATTTTTTTAGAAAAGATTCTTTCATTTGATCTGAGTTATTTATAACCCCGCCACCTAATCCCATAAACCATCTTAAAGCAACCCCTTTTAGCATAGAGGGAAATAGTTTCGGTTTCTGGGGGTCAGTGGCGTAATCATATCCCCTGCACAGTACATCAAATTCAAATAAAAATGCATCCGGGTCTTCTGATGTAAGCCCGTGGAATGTAGGGATATGTTGAAGAGGAATTGCTTTCATGGGGGCATTTGCTGCAGAATCCACTATGGGGTATTGTAATGTAGAGGTTTGGGTGTTTGGCTGGTTTTGAGCCATTGGGTCAAATATATGCCAATAACCTTCTGGGATATCTAGGAGGGTATTCCTAGGTTGAGAGGGAATGGCTTTGACAGGAATAGTTTTAATAGCACTTCCTCTATCTGGGACTATTGACTGAGGAGATTGGGTTTCTTCAACGGTGATTTTTGCAGCACTTCCTTTATCTGGGCTATTCAATAGCTGAGTTGTCCTAAGAGGAGATCTTGGTTCCTTGGTTTCCCCTATCTCTCCTCCTCCTTCACAAAGATTACTGAAATTCCCTTCCTGCAATAGCTCTGGAGTAGAATTTTCAATTTCTTGAAAGTCCTGCTCTTCAGTTTGACTATGCACCTCAGCAAAGCCTACAGATGGTGAATCTATGGCTTGAAGGGAGCTAGTAGGTTGTTTAGAAATAACTTTCTTTGGTCCTACGGAGGGCTGAGATTCAGCTTTCTTTTAGATTTCTTCTATGAAGGTTGATCGGCCAAGGGTGACCGACCCCTTAGCTTTTTTTGGCTTTGGTAGAGTTTTGGAAATTTTTTTGGCATTTTCTTCTTATTCATGCACTCAAATCAACTACTAAATCCTTCTTAAACAAATAGCATCAAATCTGTAGGGAAGCCGGCAAAGGAGCAGGCCTTTTACATGCTCCATGCGTAGGTCTTACCTTCCGTTTTCAAAACCCAATGCTTCCCTAGCAGGTTCATACACTACTCTGGGAAAAATAACAAATGGCTACATTCTTTCCCTAGCAACAACGCCAAAATGTGCAGCTATAAAAAGGGTCTCTTTCACCTGTAGTTATCTCACATTAATATGTCAATCCAGGAACGTTTTACTATTTCAAAGAGTGTCTCAGTCTGAGGCTTATCATTTTCCAGAGTAATGCTCGTAGCACAGTGTTTGAAAATACAAGGGTAAATGGATGCGTGTCTTCAACTTAAATATCTCAAAAGACTAAATCACACGTTCAGAACATTAAGCAATTTATCAGTCAAGGGTTCGGTAGTGATAACCCATCCCTTTAGAAACTGATGGAAAAGAAATCAGAGAATAGATCGGGGGTCTGGGAGCCGAACAGTAGATGTCGATGCTCACTACAGCCTGAGATCGTCCTTCACACCAATAACAAAAAATGGAACGGCAAAGAAATCAAACAACAATGAAAAGAAACAGCAACCTTGAAATAGAACGACAATTCTAAAATGGAACAACAAATCTAAAATGGAACAGCAAGTCTGAAATGGAACAACAAGTCTGAAATGGAACAACAATTCAAAAATGGAACAACAATTCAGAAATGAAACAACAATTCGAAAATGGAACAGAAACTAAGTCTAACAAGCCGTAAATCTATCAAATCACTTGCATTAGTCATAACCAAACATCAATCCCTCACTCTTAAAGATGTACACACAAATGGAACAGCACTGCTTACTGATACATGATGGAATAGCACTGAAAACCATATAGACACAACATGCTCAAATAGTAATCTGATTCAGTTATCACTTTGATTAGAAAGAATACGATTAGCATAGATAGAACAACAGTATTCAAGAATCCAATAATCACAGAGAATAGAGCTTCCAAGATGAATTATGTAATGTTAAGGAATAATTGCATAACACAAAAACTCTGTAATGGAACAACAACAGTATCCTGTAGAAACTAACCGTATTATATCAACACCTAAAAGAACAGTAATATGTTGCAGCGTCAATACAATACTTTTGTTTTCAGAAACCTTAATGGATTAAACACGACAGAGCATGTGATATAAACTTTATAAAATACATCTGATTACAAGATCACGTTGATAAGCAAACCACATAGAAACCACGTGTAATGGTACAAGAGAAAGTGTCCTGCCTCCATGGGTACATCGCTTGAAGTTATTCCAGGCTCAAAGATAAAAGAGTAACCAAGTCTGTATTAATGCATTAAGTAAAATTACAGTAGAGCAAGTCATAACAGGACATGATGATCAAAGTTTTGATATTTTAAAAGAAATTACATCAAGGCATAACAACATCACCTTAGCTAACAGTGCTGCCCCTTATATAAGGGTGACGACGGAGATATCTACATGCAGAAATAGATAAAATAGCAATCCCTCAAGATCAAGGATCTTGAGGGATTCGCATAACCGTTAATCCTGAGTCATTTCTTCTCTTTTCTACGCCGAGCTGATATCTTCGCTTCCTTTCCCGGGCTGATCCGTTTTGATCTAGTTTGCATGCAGTCTCCCGTCGAAGGGACAACAATTAACCCATCTTTGTCTTTTCCTTTAGAATGACAACTTTTCGTTTTTCCTCCCTCCTGCACACAGAAACAACAATTGTCAGCGTTCTTGTTTTGCATATTAATCTCACATGTTTTGTTATAATTCTTTATCGTTTTCTAAGTTTATGATGCAAAAAGGCTTATAAGTCCTAATGAAAAGATACTTAAATAATCATCAAAACATACCTTCTTTGGTATTCCACAAAAGGATAATGTGTTTTTTGGGTATGATATGTGTGTATTTGTTTTAGTTAAATGGTTTTTTTTTTGGTAGGCATTGTTAGGGTTGATAGGTGGTGTTGGAGTCAGTGTGCTATTAGTGTTAGAAGTGACAAATTGTTGCTGTTGGTACATTTTGAAGCTGTTTGTGTTAGGATATATGGATATATATGTGTTGTATTATGAGGACATGGGAATGGAAGTGTACATGTTTTAATTCTTTAGTGGTAAACATATGGATGTTATGTTAGTTAATTGTATGTTTTGTGTAATATATGTATTAATATTTGTTGATCTTAACATCTTGGAGATTTTTAGAGTTAATACTTTTGAGGATGATTGTAGGTAATATGGTATGTAGTTTGAACTGTAGGTGTTATTACTTTGTGTAAGATTGAAGGTGGTGTTGCGTGACATAGCCATTGGGGTGGAGGTTTGGATGTGACTACTAATGTTAATGGATCTTATGTTGGTTTGTGTTAGGAAAGGATTAGTGGAGTTTGAACCTGAATATATGGATTAATGATTGTCCTCATAAATGGTGGGGCATGATCATCTACCATGGGTTATATTAAATATATAGTTCCAAAAAATTTTGTTATGGGTTTATGACCCTCGAAGAAATTACATGATCCTATAAATTGTGTGTTATTTGTACCATGATCAGTCATGATCGTAATGTCATAATCACTAAGAATTTTGGGATCTTACTATGCTAATAGGATGAGATATCGATCTAGATCTAAATGTATAAAGCTATGAATAGCTTTCATAATGTTTGGATATTCTTCTAGAGCTAGAATTTCCTCATGTGTCATATCTACTGTGTTTGGTATTTTTATTTTTGTTGTCATAATTTCCCTCAAAGGAGGATGTTCATGAGTCTAATATACTTCGCTTGATACATGGGAACAATCCCCAATCTCATGTTAACTATCATCAAATGATGGTGGGCTGGTATTCATTTTTTTTTTGATACCTTGCAATAGGCATCTAGACCTTGTGACAAAGTAACTGATCTCCTAAGAATATACTAATTATAGCTTTTGATGTTTTGGGATTTTTCTTGATTATTTTTGGATATTCAATTTTTTTTGTATTTTTTGACTAGATGCTAAATTTGACTTTCAATTGGGAATTTATTGAGGTTTTAATGCTAATGGATGAAAAATCCTAAAAGAGAAGAATGTGTATCTATATATTGAGAATTAAAAAAATTGATGAGGATGGGGTTAAGCTTGGAGCTATCCTAATGAGTTCAAGCTAATACATGAAGCTAGTAAAATACACCAACTCGAGAGGAGCCAAATATCTAAGCAAATTTTCTCACTAGTAGGGCTAATTAGACAATATACTTGGACAAGGAAAAATTCCATGAGAAGGGCCTAGTTAGAGATAAAATAAGGGATGAAATATCTATAATGAGATTGAACTCTTCGAAGTAACTAACGAATTGACTATGTGATGGATGATATAATGTTGTGATCCTAGCCTAAAGTAAATTTCAAATCTAGAGAAACAAAGATGCAAAAATTTAAATTTAAGCTAAGGGAAAGAAAATACTTGACTAATGTACCATAAAAGTCAGATATAAATCCAATTATGTAATGTATCCACCATACGATACCTGCACCTAAAAAATCATAAAAGAACTTCACATCTTTATTAGATTAAATGACATGGGTTGCATCATGTGTGTCCCAAAATGACTAGGGAATAATATCAAATAAATATTATTGAAATCACAATATAATTAAGACACAATTTAATTTCCCTAATTAACAATGATGCTATAATTGAAGAATTGTGAAAATCAAATCTAAGAAATGCAATACCTTCTGTATAGAATTCACCTAATTGTGCTCCATTTTTAGTTCTTAGAAAAGGTAGTATGTGGGTGGCTTAATATGATTGAAAATAACTTAAAACTAAGAGATGATAGCTCTAACACATAAAATCCCTATTCATAGGTAGTGAGGTGAGAATTTTATTTATAGGCTTATCAACCATTGATGAATGAGAGATTGCATGCAACAAATTAAAGACGAATGGACAATATTTCATTAGAATATTTGATTTGATTGCATAATCAAAGAACTCAGAGTGAGTTGTAGTTAAGAGGTGGAAGTCAAAAAGAAAATTATAAATCATCTAATTGTGTGCATGAGAGGATAAAGATTAATAATATAAATATCTTCTTTTTTCAATTATAAAAGGCTTAGTTAACTAGTTAAATAATTAAAATAATTGTTTAATTATAGAAGATTATAATAAGAAGAGTTAATTAAATAATAGAAATATTTTAATTAATGCTCGGAATAATTTAAAGTAGGTAAATAATTAAAAATTATCTAATTATGATGAAAGAAGGGAATGATGTTTAGGAGATGGAAGAGATTGTGTTAGTATGTTTTTAATTTCTATCAGAGGATGAAAGGATTCTATCCCAATTTCTTCAGGAAACTACAAAAGGAATACAATTAAAGAAACTTAGCACAAGATCATTCCAAGATAATAGTTTCTTAGATAAAGAGCACAATATAGTATTCCATAAGGTGTTGGGGATTTGGGGAAGAACACATATATAATTTTTTTTCCTCAGAAGGGAGATAGAATGAGGAGTTTACATAACATATATGAAGTTAATACAATTGATCATATGGCTTGGATCATGTTAAGTATTTATGTAGCTATATCGATTTTAATAGGGTTGAAAGATTTAAATTAAATAGATGCATTCATGAAAATTGTTGGTTGGTTCATGTGGCCAGTAGAAGCAAGATAAGGATCAATGAGCTTGTCAACGATTTCCCAGTGAAAATGAATGGGGTTAGCACTAAAGTATTTTTGAACATCATGTTTCTTAGGCCCATGGGAGCTTCACCCTGGTAACTAGTATTTCACCACATTCATTCATAAAGACTATTTTAACATTGTCAAAAATAACTTCAATATATTTAGGTGTTCAAGGTGGAGATGTAGGGTGGAGGGGTTTATAAATTTTAAGTGTATAAAATAGGGAAATCAGTAAAAATAGGGGATACATATTAAAAGTAGGGTTTATTTTTACTAGAGATATGTGTTGGGGGGAGTTCAATGAAATAAATGTTGGACGATTTTACCAATATTTAGTGAGATAGAGGTATTATTTAATATGTAGTGAATGTATGTGTTATGAAATAAGTTAAATTAGTTGAGAACCCATGCTTAGGTATTAAAATTTCTTCATTGGTATCGATACAAACATCATTGAATTTAAGGACAATTTAGGGTTCTCAAAGACCTATATACATTAGTTAAATTTCAATAATGTGGATTGAGAAAGGTTTTAAAAAATGACGCTAGTTATATGCAACCACTATCAATGATCTAGCCAATGACAAGGAGCCAAATATTTATGACTATTTATTCTTGAAAGAATATATGAATATTTGTTTATGGTTTGCTAGGATTTCCACCAAATAGAGGAATTGGTATCTCTATCATGGAGGTACGCTATTTTCTAAGACTCCCGACAAAGTGAGTACATCAAAGCTAAATGAATTACATATCTAGCTATATGTATTGAGAAATTAGGGGTACATAGACCTAAGTGTGTCACCTCAGGGTTCTCAAATGATTTTTATGAATAAAAAGTATGAAATTTGATGTTGTGTATTGACTTCAGACAACTAAAAAAAGGTTATTATAAACAACAAGTATAATTTTCCAAGGATTAATTGTTGGGTTGTGTTATATTCTTTCCACGACTAACCTACGTAGTGAATCGGGGGGTTACCCCTTCGTTGCGTCGATTGCACAGCGGGGGGGTTAGAAGGGGGGC